>JACVVK020000679.1:242500-244353 GCA_018292915.2 Batillaria attramentaria | reverse complement strand
GGTGTTTGCGTGGACTACAGATGAAAAGACTGAGCGAGCGAGTGACGGCATCGAACATACAGTTATACATGTAGATCAATCAAAGCGACCTGATTCAATGATAAAATTTTGTACCGTTTGAAATTACAAATTTGTTCACGTCAGCAGAGAGGTGGGATTACCAATAAGAAGGTCATTTCTTGTGTAATCGAAATTTATTGTCAGTATTGTTTTGATTCGAGTTTCATTCTATAACGGACTTTGCAGTATATTGTGTGTCGGGTGCTATCCTGTGGTCAAAGAATACCAATGCACGAAGCCTAAAAATGCCTGTACATTTCCTATTAGCCACAGGCATCATAGTCACCCCTAAAAATTCTTCAATCTGGAAAGAAAAATTACCACGCAAATACTATTCAAGGGCATGTACCTGACAGGAGTTTACCAAAAAAAAAAAAAAAAAATTCAGTGTCTCCTTTCCGCTGAGGCCTCACATGAGTAGTGTGTTTAGGCCAGAAAGCCACTTCACCGAAATCCACCCACGTCAACTTTGCCTCTTTTCTGCCCCCCCCCCCCCCAAAAAAAAAGGGGGGGGGGGCGGGAGCCGGGGTGGCCGAATGGTAGAGCGCTGGATTTCTAACGCTCGGGTCCGAAGTTCGTATCTCGGCTGGGGCCAAATCTTTGTGCTGGCTTCTTCATCGTTACCCCGTCTTTGATGTTACCCGTATGCGATGGAAAAGGACGTTAAACCCCCAAACACCCACCGACTCACCCCTGCCCCAAAAGTCCCAGCTTCACTGGCAGCTTGCCTCCTCTTGCTACCCCCTGGCATGCACCTTGCCCTGCCATATATTAAAATCACGAAAATCACGCTTTTTCGTGACAACAAAATTCACTACAAACTAGAACACTGGCTAAACAGGGCACTTCAAACAAACACTGCTCATGATCCCACGCGCAATTTTGTCCTTACGCCAGTCTGTTTCTTGGTAACACGGTACTGACACGATTTCGATGATATTCCGTTTGTGCATTACATTGTCTGTGTGATTTCCCCGAAACGCCTACACCATTCCCGGCTCACCAACAATGCAATGAAGGTATTTAAAAGCACAGTGCTCCATCGAACAAGTGACGGTGCTGGGGAGGGGTGGGGGTGAAGGTGGGGTGGGGGGATCCGACCCCCCCCCCGACCCCCCCCCCCCCCCCAAATAAAAAGCTTGCCGACTCCAATCAGTTTTGTGGCGGTGACGCCATACCCCAACTAACCAACCACCAACCACGGAAGGGTGTGGAGTGAAGGCTCGCGACACTGCGTGCGCCTGTGCTCGGAGCACAGACCCTGTACCAAACTGTCCCCGGTCCCTGCAAGTGGCGATGTTCGATACGCCCCATTGACCACGTGCTCCTGACCCGTGACCGTCGCGTGGCCTTTGCGGCGACAGAGAGACATGGTTCAACACACTAAACAAACTATCCCCCTACCCCCACCCCCCATGATAGATCTAATATGAAAGGGCTATGAAATCCAGTCAACAAGGGGAGCGGGTGACTCTTTGTCTCTGAGCCGACGAACATAGGACGTTGACTCGTAGCTGGCTTGACATGATTTTGATAGTTTTGTTCTAGAATGTGGAATACATGAATAATGATATGACCGCGGTGTGTAACATTCTGGAATTTGTGTAAGCGGTTAAGAAAGGCAGATTCCCTCTTGCCGCCCCCCCCCCCCCCCCCCCGCTTCCATCCACCAGATTCCCGACCTTCTATTCAACCCCTCCCCCTACCTCCCTCCTTCTCTCTCTCTCTCTCTCTCTGTCTTATGCATTTTCTTCTTCTTTTCAGTTTTCTTTTTTATGGTAGTGTAGCAACGG
>JACVVK020000679.1:60000-240000 GCA_018292915.2 Batillaria attramentaria | reverse complement strand
TTGTTTTTCTCTCTTACTTCATCGTCTATCCCGGCACCTATTTCTGTACTTCAATGTGTGCATAATTATGTCGTGCCTATACATGTATTGTGAAATTGCCAGATTCATGAAACAGGCACTGACTATGCCTAAAGAGTGAAATGAAATAGGTCCCGCGTCCCCAGCAGTAATCAGGACACTGACCAGAGTTCACACGTTTGTTGTCAACACAAGACCAAGGGGGGAAAAGGACAGAGGTTTGAAGTTGGTTTAAACAGGTTTATTGCAATACTGACAAGTCGTTTAAGTGAACAGATAGTGAGCATAAACAAGCGGCGCCGCTTATGTTAATGCTCAGTAAGAAAAAGTACATATTGTGTGGGGTGGGTGGGTGGGGGTTTGGGGGTTTAACGTCCTTTTCCACCACATAGGGTGTTATCAAAGACGGGGCAACGATGAAAAAGCCAGCACAAATATTTGGCCCCAGCCGGGATCGAACTCACGACCCGAGCATTAGAAGTCCAACGCTCTACCATTCGCCCACCCCGGCTTCCCAAGTACATATTGACAGCACTGAAATGGCAGACTAGACTGGTAAGTAATTATGACAACAGTTACCATTTGAAGTTGGAATGGGTTGTGTCATGTCAGATATCTCTCTCTGATTCTTGAGTTTGCCCAATAGACGGCTCAACTCGGCAGGCCCCGAGCTAGGCCAAAGCCCCGCCTCTTTACTCTGCCGCCTATTGGCAAAAAAAACAAAAACAAAAACACACACACAAAAACACAGTATGTCCATGACGTCATTTCAAGACTAAAGAGATTGACGTAATAGTCTTTTCCCTGTAATGACGTCAACGGACTTACTGCTTTCTTTTCCACGTTTCAGTCATATCAAACTACTTGTGCTTCCTTCGTTGTAGTGCCTGGCAAGAGGTTTGCCAGACCATGCCATGTGCTGTGCTCGTGGTTGAATTCTGGGGGCTCGACCTTGCTTTTGATTAACAGGAGTGGAGCCGTCCATTCTTGAACTAGGCAGTTTTGTCTCATGATATCATGAAATACGTAGACTATTTCATGAATCATTCATGAAATAGCCAACTTTTCAAATTAATTTCATATTTCAAGCAAATGCACGTGCTTCCTAGTTCCGGCATAATTCAGGCAAATTCACTGCCTGTTTTACGAATTAAGCAATTTCACAATCTAGGCACGACAATTGTGTGGCTCAGCATTACCTCTCTCTCTCTCACACACACACACACACACACACACACACACACTGACACACCGGCCCCCGCCTCCTCTTTTCCGTCCACGGCCACCTGCAACTTCGTAAATCAAAAAAAAAAAAAAAAAAAGTCATCGGAAACGAAGTGCACCCAGAAGAACCTCGCCTATAAATTTTTACTTCAGGTCAGCATTTCATGCAACCTCGTACCTGGTAGATACAGCCGTGGAAACAACAAAAGTCCGCCCGGTAATAAAATGTAAGGCGCGTGGCGATTGGCAAATGATTTTATGATGTCAACGCACGCATCGCGCCAGAGGCCAGACGATCCATCATGGCCGACACTTGATTGCTATCCCCTGACTGTTCCTACCTCCAACGGTTAGAAACCTCCCTTACTTCACTCCTCTTTCTAACACGGGCAAGTTCCCCGGCTACCCCGAGGGCTTTGTGCATGGCGCGTGGCGACAACGTAAAATTAAATAGATCTACAGTCCCCCTGGGCCCTGGGGTCTCCTCGGGTCGCGGAGGCTGGGAGACAGGGGGACAGGTGAGAGGGAGTTATGGAGAAAGGGGGGGGGGGTGAGGGGGGGGGGGTTTGAAAGAAATGAAGGACACACAAAACTGAACGGATATGTGATCGCGTGGATACTGTGCTACGAAAAGAGTGTGTGTGTGTGTTGTGTGTGTGTGTGTGTGTGTGTGTGTGTGTGCGCGTGCTTCTGTGTGTGTGTGTGGTGTGTGTGTGGTGTGTGTGTTGTGGTGTGTGTACCTCGCCCACACACTCTGTTCACCGGTGCACATATGTCAGAGAGAGACAGAGACAGACAGACAGAGAGATTGCACCAATCCCCTAATCCAGACAACCAACCAAACGAAAATACACGCAACTATTTTTTTTTTTTTTAATCCAAGAAATTCGAACCATGCAAGCTGCACAGCCCGCCCACCTACGCTTTACTATTTACGTGCGTTCTTTGCATATCCTTAAAGGAGAACCCCCCATCTTCCGCCCCCTCCACCCCCCTCCCCTCCCCTCCCCTCCCCACGACTCCTCTTCCCAGTCCACTGGCTTGGGGACTAAAAAAAAAAAAAAGATAAAATTAAAGTGAAAAAGAAATAATGCATGCAAACGTTAGAAAGGAGCGGTATCCTTACACGGCTTTGACAAGTGCTGCACAAGCAATGAGACAGAAATCCTGGAGCGAATCGCTGCACACCTGACGCAGCGAGATGACCGATCTCCGCCGCAGAACCGCGATACAGAGAAGCCGCAGACAAGGGAGGTAAGAGAGTTCTCGCAACACGTTAAGGGGTGAATTGTACTAGGTAAATTAATGAGAACCTGCTCATGTTACGTCAATATAATTCTGATGCCTTGCACATAATTATTCACATTTTAAGCGATGTACGTACTTCCTAGTTCACAATTTAGGTAAAATCACGAATTCACAGCAATCCCATGCTTTTGTTGTTGTTGTTGTTGTTGTTGTTGTTGTTGTTTAGGTTGAAGATTCAGCAACATCGGGCTCAGCAGCTCATGGTTTCAGACGCTCACGAGTCACGACAAGTCAGTAAAGTATTGAAAGCTTGGTAAGCAGGAGACCTTTTATAGCAGCGATAAGAACAGGGCAGGTGGGTTTGTTTCAGCGTTTATCCTCTTTTTCCACCACGTATGGGTGACATCAAAGACGGGGCAACGAGAAAAAGGCCAGCACAAATATCTGGCCTCATCCGGGAATCGAACTCACCACCCCAGCATTGAAAGTTTAACCGCTTTACCGCTCGATTTTGTCCCGGCTTCCCAACAAACGGCCACAATTAAGGGGTACAGCCGAAAATTTTGACACTTCTTTTAGCATCTTTTCAAGTAGTGTCATCATTAAAAGAACGTGATATTCACAGTCATGACTGTTGTTGTCGCAAACTCGTGATAACACACAACAGAGTAACACACACCACACACACACCACACACACACACACACACACACACACACACGCGCGCGCGCGCGCGCGCGCGCGGATGTTGCCAGCAAGATGATGGTAGGGCATCACTGTTGGCTAACAGCAGTCAAGAGGTGAGATTTAAGATTTTGCATGAAGGATGGTTTTGTGTGTGCATATCTGAAGTCGGATAATAAAATAGACAAACGAACATCCAGACAGACACTAAACATCTATATTCGAGCAATAACAGCAAGTCTCACATAGATGTATAATTATTATGCATTCTTGCTTGTCCCCCTCCCCCCAACCCCCCTTACCACGGCCTGGAGGGACTGATTAACGAGGAAACGCATGTACCTGCGGCGGAGAATTAGCGGTCCCCGGTGGCTTACCGTCCTTGCCTCCAGGATTACACGCAGTGATCTCACCGACAAGCAAACAGCACGGTATCAGGTAATGTTGTGACGGGACTAGAAGGGTGAAGGGGTGGGGGGGGGGCGAGAAGGGTGTGTGGGGGGGGGAGGAGGGATGGTGGATGGGGGGACCGGGGGGGGGGAGGGTGTAGCCTCTAGAAGTAGCGTTTGATAGATGCTGCGCTGGGGACTAGTAATCTTACTTCAATCTTTCTTTCATCCCGTTTCTTTTCGTTTCCCGCTTAGTCATGGCCACGCGCAACTCGACCCACGCTGGCTTCGAAGGGAGGAACTGTGTCAACCGGTGTGCCGGCTGGAGGGGTTATGATCGGTTCATGGTGGCTGCCTCATACGGTGCGAAGGGAAACTCAAGTTCAGAGAATCGCGTAAGCCAAATGGCCGCATGACAGAGGTGACCGCTATGGCATGTTTGACTGTATCAATGTTCAAGAGGGCGATCAAACACTTAGGTGTCTTTCGTCTCTGCCAGTAGTGATAATAATAATAATAATAATTTTTATGTTGTTTCCATAGTAAAAACAACATTATAAGACGGGCTAACATTTCCACGTTCAAAGGCAAGTTTGTTCGCATAAAAGCACGCCGAAAAGCACGTCGTTCGCATTCTACGCACAGACGTGATGCAAGTGTAACTCTGAGAATAATGTTGTTGTTACTGGTTATTTATAGAGCACTGCTCTCCAAGTACCAATGTCTCGCGGCGCTTAAAGCACACACACACACACACACACACACACACACACACACACACACACACACACACACACACACACACACGGTCTATCTGCACCCACTCTTACATCTAATTTGGCATATATGCAGCAACATCAAACGACTCATGCAGTCATGGTACACACAAACAGACTCAACAGAAATTAACTATCAAAGCTTGACGGAAGAGAAAAGTTTTCAGATGGGATGCACAGGCGCAGTGAAGGCTGACGGCGGTATTCGACTGGCAGATAGTTCCAGACAGTCGGGGCCAAGAACCTGAACGAGCGCTCTCCGTTAGTTTTCATGTTAAGCTTCGGAATTTTGAGAAGTTTATCGCTAGCGGAACGCTCAGCTGTGCCTAGATCCGCTCTCCTCACAGAAAGACTGACAGACGGACTGACAAGACACTGACCGATCCACATTAAACGCTCATTAATCTAAAGCAAAAACATTTCGCGTGAATAATTATATACAACACACACAAAGGTCACGTGGCGTTTACACGCTTCACTGACAAAAGCACCGTTAGTATCGAACGCACGAACGGCCGACACGGTACCAGAATCCAAACAGCTCGTCCATGCAAGGCGGCCAACTTCACAGACATTTACGACTGACTTCCCCTCAAGTGTTGTGACAAGGGAAGCCATGTAGATGCATGGCGGACAGACAGGTGTCGTTTTTAGCGCCAGACCTGTCAACAGCAGGCAACTTCAAAGACGAGAAGCCTCAAGACGGCGCTCTCTGACGCAAGACTGGCATGTGCGGTCACGGTTGAATGAATGGCGGCCCACGCTTGATAGAGCCTGGCTCTGCCGCTTGCGTGTGGTATAGCTAATGAGTTATTCGTATATATATTTCAACTGTCAAAACGAAAAGGACAGCCGGCGTGTTAACAACAAAACAACAGCAAACAAACAAACAACAACAACAACAACACAACAAAAAGAAGAAGAAAAGATCAAAACAGAAGAAAAAGGTTAAAGGGGCTAATTCTATCTTTGCTACCATATTTATGCTCACAGATCGCTCTGAGCTGTTTTCATGGTTTCTATCATCACACCACTTAGACACCTGGACAGTGACAGCGTCTATAATGCTGGCACTGAGCCAACGGAAGCGTACTCGATGACGCGGCGACCACACTGAGCGCTCCAGTAGTGTAACAACAGTCGTAGAATTCGAATATTCGGTCGCTCGCGCAAAGTGTAAACAACATTGTATCGCATTAAGAGCTGTACTAATCATCAAGATGGAGTATTTCGAGCGAACAGGCGCACTCACGAGTGTAAAATTTTTCCAAAACATAAGCTGGTTTAGCAAAGATGGAAATTAGCCCGTTTAATGTTGTCATTGTGTTCCAGTAAGCTACTGCAGGTCGCTGCTTATTTCGTCGTTGTTGTCATGGTTTTTTCCTGTTTCTGTCACAGTCGTAATGTGGATGTCACCGGTTAACTGAAGTTTGCCTGGGCCCGTATGTAGTAGTCGAGGTTAGGGCTTTTAGCCCGGGTTAGAGTCTAACCTCGAACTAAACTAGCTCTAGGGTTAAATTTTCTGTTGTTTTCGTTTAAATCAGGAAGCGGGCCCATTCCAGCAAGGTGCCTAAGCCGTTATAGAAGGATTTTTTTCTTACTTTCTTTGCTTCCTTTTATATTTAATTTTGCTTTTGGGTTTCTTTTGTCCTAGCCTGGTTAGGCCCGTAGCCGTGGGTTAAATTAACCTCGACTTTTACATACGGGTCCAGCTTTGTTTTTGCCGCAGGTGCCTTACTGCTGTCATGCACTGTTATTTTTGCTGTTGTTTGTTGTTGTTGTTGTTGTTAACTTCGTGGTTGTTTGGGGCGAGCCGGGATAGCCGAACGGTAGAGCGTTGGACTTCCAGCGCTCGGGTCGTGAGTTCGAATTCCGGCTGGGGTCAGATATTTGTGCTGGCCTTTTTCTCGTTGCTCAGTCTTTGATATCACCCATTCGTGGTGGAAAGGACGTTAAACTCCCAAACACCCCCACCCCCCCCCCCCCCTCCGTGGTTTCTTGGTTTAAACTTTTTATTCTCGCGCAGATAGCCGTCAAAACAGTAAACAGCATTGCAACAGAGCACAACAAGTAAACATTTATAGGCAACAGTAAACAGCATTGCAACAGAGCACAACAAGTAAAAAGTTTAGGCAACAGTAAACAGCATTGCAACAGAGCACAACAAGTAAAAAGTTATAGGCAACAGTAAACAGCATTGCAACAGAGCACAACAAGTAAAAGTTATAGGCGTGCTCATCTGAGAAAAGTTACCTACATGCATGGCGGAGAAATTGTCGTGAAAAATGAAATGAAAGGAAATGACGTTTTTGGTTGTTTCTGATATTGGGCATTATTGGCAGTGTGAAAACTGTCACTTTAAATCTTGAAATCGTCGTCGACCGTCGTGTGTGTGTGTGTGTGTGTGTGTGTGTGTGTGTGTGTGTGTGTGTGTGTGTGTGTGTGTGTGTGTGTGTGTGTGTGTGTTTTCAGCTGTTCATTGGGGGAGCCGGGATAGCCGAAAGGTAGAGCGTTGAACTCGGGTCGTGAGTTCGAATCCCGGCTCAGTGGGGCCAAATATTGTGCTGGCCTTTTTCTCGTTGCCCCGTCTTTGATATCACTCTTACGTGGTGGTAAAGGACGTTAAACTCCCAAACACCCCCCCCCACACACACACACACCCAGTTGTTCATTTCTGCTCATGGCGTCATTTCTCCTTTCACTGTCCTTTCTGCAAGCTTCACGCATTAATTAGTATTGCCAGTGTTGAATGCCTTGCAGTCTTCACTGCGACAAGTGAGGTCTGATGTGTAGTATCCTGTTAACACGTATACGTGCACGTACAGGGTAAAATTACCCAGCAGTCTCACGTGTCTCACAGTTCTGCATGGCCTAGAATCAGTTCTAAAGTGTTATTGGATATTGGACTGTGGTGTGTACGTCCCCGAAACCAGTTGCTATTCACCCGCTCTTCAGGATGGTTTGCTCTTATGTACATGTATATGGCTGGGAAAAAAAGTGCCAAACTCTAGCACAGTCTCAGTCCAAGGAGTGGTACGAAAGATTTGTCCAGCATGTTATTTAACAGTGTATTTGTCTATCATCATCATCATCATCCTCTCTCACACACACACACCACACACACACACACACACACACACACACACACACACACACACACACACATTCGCCCCGCCCACCCAATGACTCATACACAACCCAACACAACTTACACCCCCCCCTCCCCTCCCCCCCCCATCCCCCAAACCACCACCACCACCACTACCACCACCCACCAGACAGACGCTCAAAAGCTCAAAAGACACCACAGCAGTGCTTCCAAAAAAAAAAAAAAAACCGCGTAAGAACTCTTGTACTTTTCCAGCTTATTTCCCACGGACATACACGACACGGCACGACACACTATACAGACACAGGAAGAAAATTGAAAAGGAAGAAGGAAGCAGAAGAAGAAGAGAGAGCCCTGAGTCTTCAGCGTGGCGAGAAACACAAACCGTTCGACAAGGGGGCGCATCTCCTGTTTCCAGTTCTTGCCTCGGCCTCCTGGTGTTGGCGCTTGCTGCTCATTTGTTGCCCATTGTCTGTTTAGTTTATCCTCGTGTCACCAGCCTACCCGCAAACCACCGGGTGGCCGCCGGGCTCCGCCCTACAGACAAGTCCCCGGGGACACCCTGGTTCCTCCCATCTGGGTGTATATGAGGTCATGCTCACACTGCAGAGAGAAAGTCTGTGGGGGTGGGGGTGGGGGGAGGGAGAAGAGGGGGGGGGGGGCGGAATGGAGTGTGTATACGTGCCTTACGGTGAAAAACTAAGGGTGCTGCTTTTAGAAGGATGGGTAATTGCTTGTGAAAAGGAGGGGGGAGGGGTGGGGGGGGGGGGAGGGCTGTATATGTTTCTCTCAGTGGATAAATTTCCCGGGGGAGAAGAAACGAAGAGGTGCTCTCTCTCTCTCTCTCTCTCTCTCTCTCTCTCTCTCTCTCTGTGTGTGTGTGTGTGTGTGTGTGTGTGTGTGTGTGCGTGGCGTGTGTGTGTGTGTGTGTGTGTGTGTGTGTGTGTGTGTGTGTGTGTTGTGTGTGTGTTGTGTGTGTGTGTGTGAAGTATGCATTACTACTACCACAGACACGTTATAATTATCAACTTCAAAATTCCCAGCGGGTTGTGTGTGTGTGTGTGTGTGCGTGCGTGCGTGCATGCGTGCGTGCGTGCGTGCGTGCGTGCGTGCGTGCGTGCGTGTGCGTGCGTGCGTGCGTGCGTGTGTGTGTGTGTGTGTGTGTGTGTGTGGTGTGTGTGTGTGTGCATTACTACTACCACAGACACAGTTATAATTATCAACTTCAAAATTCCCAGCGGGTTGTGTGTGTGTGTGTGTGTGTGTGTGTGTGTGTGTGTGTGTGTGTGTGTGTGTGTGTGTGTGTGTGTGTGTGTGTGTGTGTTTCGAGGCTTACTGCTATTTATTCATAGCAAATGTGACACAATGAATTCCTAGCTTTGACGACCTGAAGTGTTCTCACTTCATCGGGACACTGTTTCCTAACAGAGTAGGAAATACTGTGATGTATTTTAATAAGCTGCTGTTTCCGCTTCTGTGATGCTTGTGATACTTATCTGTGATGCGTTTTTATCAGTTGCCTCATGCTTATAATTCTCTGGTTAGTCACCAAGTGCGGGGATGTGTGTGTGTGTGTGTGTGTGTGTGTGTGTGTGTCTGTGTGTGTGTGTGTGTGTGTCTGTGTGTGTGTGTGTCTGTGTGTGTGTGTGTGTGAGAGAGAGAGAGAGAGAGAGAGAGAGAGAGAGAGAGAGGGGGAGGGGGGAGATAGAGGGAGAGAGAGAGTACAATTATATGAATTTAATGATTTTAACTTCTTTATGTGTCTTATGCTCGCCCGCATGAATTGCCCTACGGGGATAAATAAAGTATTTTGGTTTGACTTGAGAGTAGTTAGACGAGCGGTCCACCGATAACCCAGTATCAGAAAACAGACTCGTGTGCAGATAAAGAGGGGAACGCTAATGACAAATACACCGGAAAAACAGCTGCATTTCTGAGACATGTCTGCATGTCTCTCTTCCTGTTTCTGAAGATAAAACCAGCCGAAAACAATCTCTTGAAACCATCTGCCACAAATAATTAATCAGCCAAAAACAAAAACGAAACAAAACAAAATATGATTTAAACTGCTGTTTAGTTAGAATGGGGTATTTTAATCTTTTATTTCTTTATTACTTTTCTCCTCCCTCCCTCCCCCCCCCCCCCCCCCCCCCCCCCTCTCTCTCTCTCTCTGTTTTAAACTGTGTTTTATTTTGTTTGTTTCCGTGTACAAGAACCATACATACTCTGCTACCGTGGGATACAACAAGCTATAAGCTTATGTCAAGTGTCCACAAGAAAAAGACAAGTTATGGCGGAGACAATATTTCAAACATACACCACATACATTTCTCAACACCTGTCTGAGGCGCATCTTCAACATCCGATGGCCAGAGAAGATCCGGAATGAAGAGCTGTGGGAGCGAGCGGGGCAGGAACCAGTGGCCAAGCAGATCCTGCGGAGGAAGTGGGGCTAGATTGGACACACCCTCAGGAAGCCAGCATCCAGCACCACACGCCAAGCCCTGACATGGAACCCGCAGGGGAAAAGGAGAAGAGAGGCCGGCCTCGCAACAGCTGGAGGCGGGACACTGAGGCAGAGCTATGTAAGCAGGGGACCAACTGGACTGGAGTGGCAAGACTAGCCCAGAACAGAGTGCGATGGCGAAGGGTTGTCGATGGCCTATGCTCCACGTGGAGCCAAGGGCCTAAGTAAGTAAGTAAGTACACCACATACAACGAGTAGGATTACATAGAACAAACAATATAAGAGGAGGAAAAGGACCTTCTTAGGACCTTCACAGAAGCTGATAATGAACTGTTCATGCAGGCTTTCATTTTTGTTTAGAATTATGATAGTTGACTAATGCTCCTGCTAAATACAGATTAAATGACTGTATTTGACACGAGACAGACAGTAAGTCATTGCATGTCAAAGACAAGCTAAAAAATGAAATTGTTGATTCGGTAGCATTCCGAAAGAAGCAACAACAGCTTGAAACGCCGGTACGCTATAAAAGCTAGAAGGTGAACACGAGGATCTTCTGATTAATACTGAGAGTGAAGATATTTATGTCCAGGTCTTAAAACGAAAATGTTATCCAGGGTCAACGGAGGCGCCTACCTGACGTAGCGAGAATTTACCTGGACGCTAGTCTTCACCCCTCTCTCTCTCTCTCTCTCTCTCTCTTTCCTGGTCGGCTTCTGTTCGTAGCTTGGTTGCGTGCATGTGTTCCGAACCTTACTTGTATCCTTTTGTGTTGTGGTCTAGCAACGGCTAGGTTGCAAAATGACCGTTTGCGCAAAGTCTTCGACCGTTCACAAATAGATGACTCACTCTCCTCCCCCCCCCCCCCCCCCTCTCTCTCTCTCTCTCTTTTCTCTCCCGCCCCATCCCCCCCCCCCCCAACTCTCTCTTTCTCTCTCTCGCAACTGTACCCCTATCCCCTCCTCCTCCACCCCCACCCTGTCTCTCTCTGTGTAGTTGTTTTTGTAGAGGTCAGACAATAGCAGAAGACCTTTGCTGATAGTTTGATTGTTTTCCTTGTAGGTTTGTTTGTTTACATGCCTTTGTGCGCGCTCTCTTTTCTTCAGCAGTAACAGCAGCAGTGCAGGGGAGATAAGTGAGACTAGAGTCTCAAGGCCGATAAATCGTGCGCTGGTGGTGGCGCGACTGAGTGGCTGTCGTCTCGCGCGTCCCCGTGTCGCGAGCTCGCGTGCCGGTGACGTCATGTCGCAAATCAGCACGCGCTCGGGCGGCCGCCTCTCTCACCCCACGTCACGGCTGATCCGTCACGGCCACACTCACCTTACTGGGGAGGGCTTTTTAGTGTAAAACGTGATTGTCTTTTTTACTCTTTAATGGGTTTGTTTTGGGGGCTTTTTGTGCATAGTAAACCGGAGCTCTGCGTTTCGTATTCAGTATTCCATGCAATTCAGTAATAAGTAATACTGAAGGTTGCATGTGTCCCCCCCCCCCCCAACAATCATTGGAATTTGAAGTGTTAAAATTTGACGTTCAACATTGATTTTGTAATGGCGCACCTATAGTTTTACAATGTGGAAATTGGAAATCGGACTTTAGCACGAAAGAAATGAGAAATGTTGTTGTTGATCTTTGTTCGTTTTTAGTGACACGTTATAAATTATTGAACTGAAACTGAAGTGTGTGTGTGTGTGTGTGTGTGTGTGTGTGTGTGTGTGTGTGTGTGTGTGTTGGGGGTTGGGGGGGGGCGTGGGGAGATAAACATGGAAAAAAAGTACTTCAACGTTAAACTGTTCTCCCTTTGCACAAAGGAGAGTGGGTACGTAAAACGCGAGGTGTGTGTGTGGGGGGGGGGGGGGAGGAGGGGGCCGGGGGGAATTCGCCAAAACCACTCTGGTCGTGCAGTGGAGAAGGCATGGGGGTTGTGGAAAAGTTGAGGTGAGTGGTTTTTTTTGTTTGTTTGTTTGTTTGTTTTTTGTTGTTGTTTTTTGCGGGAGCGGGAAGGGAAAGAGGGCGAGGGGGGGGGGGGGGGGGGAGGACAAAATGGCTTCACGCCCTCCCATAAAACAGCGTTCGCCAGACAGTCTGAACCTTACTTTCGTCGTGAAAATCCACTTCAGTTTTATGGACCGGCGGCGCGCAGCACTTCAGCTTTTAATCCAAGGCCTATTTGTTGCAATTACAGCTTCTTCTCTCCCAGTTTCCTGTACTGTCTCGGCAACAAAGGGTGGAGGTTTATGAAGGCCCGTTACACATTTGTCTGTAACCCTCTACCACTTTTCCTGCTTACGCCGGCGTGACAAATCTGTTCCGTGCTGTACCTAAGCTTTTTCTCGCCACAAGGGGCAAACACACATGTAGGTACTTCTTGTACGGCGTTGTAGGCTTCTCGAATTTGCCTCTTTTGAGACTGGCCTTAGGGCTGAAGGACAAATCAGCGAAAGCCTGCTGATGCTGCTACGCGCTAGTTTGTGTGTAAAACCTCCACCCTGCTAATCGCTCTGATGCGTGCGTCATCTCTCTGTTTTCCAAAACGCACGCCGGAAGCCTACTGTTCTTCGAAAGATGGACGTAGGATTTTAAGCGTTCGCACCTGATATTTTATTGATACTCTGGGGTTCACAACAAAACAACACCAACAGCAACACCCCCCTTCCCCCCATCCCCCAACAAAAAAACAAAAAACAACACACACACACACACACACACACACACACACACACACACACACACACACACCACCACCACCACCACCACCACCACCACCACCACCACCACCACCACCAACAACAACAACAACAACAACAACAACAAGACCACCATCACCCCCCCCCCCAAAAAAAAGCCCAAACTAAAAACAAGCAAACAAACACAACAACAACAACAACAACAAGCGCTAACGTTGGTTAGCTCAGAGGGTGGAACCGTGTATTATTTTGTCTTTGAACAGGCCTGGGTTCGAACCCAGCGTGAATCAACATTTGTAAATAAAAACAGTTGAAAAAGGATGGACATTTCCGAAAGCCCCTCACGAGTCACGTGACTGTTGTGGTGCCGCTTGCTTCCATTGTATCAGGCAGTTTGCTACCGATCTATCACATGGGACGATGAATAATAATGATAATGATATGTGTGTGTGTGTGTGTGTGTGTGTGTGTGTGTGTGCGTGTGTGTGTGTGTGTGTGTGTGTGTGTGTGTGTGTGTGTGTGTGTGTGTGTGTGTGTGTGTGCTCAATCATATGCGACTTTCTGTTGTACGTGCTAAATACCACATCACTAGTAATACGTTGGACTGTATCCAGGTCTCTATAATGTAACTATACTGTGTTACTGTTAAGCATGGAATGCACACGTATCAATGTCTTGGTTCGTTTAGTTATGTGCTGTATTGTAATGTCTCTGTTATTATAATGTATATATATATATATGACAAAAACAGAATAAAAAATAAAAAGATAATAATAAATTGCCTTTATATAGCACAGTATCCCAGCAGACGCAGGCTCAGAGCGCTCTACAATTACAATTACAATTACAATTACACACACACACACACACACACACACACACACACACACACACACACACACACACACACACACACACACACACACACACACACATCACTGTCATAACATACAGCTGGGATCTCGATAAAGGAAAAAAAATGGGGGTGGGGGGGGGGTGAGTATTTACAGATGGATAAAGACTTCAATGATAAAGACTTCTGACACTTTTGATAAAGACAATAAATTCAAAGAGTTCTCAAGTCGAAGCCGTAAAAATGCATAAATACGTTTCACGGAAAGCGAATTTCAACTCACAGTTTTATCAGGAATTACAACCCTCTAGAAGTATGTTTTCATTCCGATTTCGAAAAGCGCAGGGGGTGTAATGAGAGACTTTCGATAATCGTTTCCAGGCGGCAACGCAGAAACGCTGAAATTAATAACAACACTCTGTAAAGGCAATTGGACAAAATAAATATGCATTTCTGTTGAAATGGAAAATAATTCCCGCATTAGATTGCAAGGAAGAAGGTCAGTTTCCAAGTGTGCACGCGCTGTTGACGTTTGACGGCTCGCACGCGCACATCTATCGCTATTTGACAGCCCATTTGCATACAGCTCATCTGCATACAGGTGCCTCGATTTTGGCTCGTGGCGGGTTAGGCGGTATATGGTTGGAGATTTTTGAAGCAGATTTTTCGCTGATCTTTATTTTGATGGAACACTGAAGTGGTGTCGTAATTTGGCGTGGGGAGGGGGTGGGGTAGGGGGTGGGTGGCTTGTTCAGAAATCTCTCTCTCTCTCTCTCTCTCTCTCTCTCTCTCTCTCTCTCCATTTCTCCGCTGCCTAGCAAAATTGAATTTTCACCAACACACAAATCGTTTGATTTCGGTTGCTTCCAAATATTCCGGTAGTAGTAGCGTAGGTCTAGCTTGTTCACAACTCTCTCTCTCTCTCTCTCTCTCTCTCTCTCCATTTCTCCGCTGTCTAGTAAAACTGAATTTTCACATAAACAAATGAATTGATTTCGGTTGCTTTCGCATGTTCTAAATTTCTATTTCTATCATTCAGTCTTTTTGGCATTTTACACAGGACACTCATTTAGATGCTGTAGTAATTAATACACAGACAAATGGCAGACATAAATACTGACAGTTACACTGACTACCTGCACACGTGACATAATTATGCAGACTGTTACAACACACACACACACACACACACACACACACACACACACACACACACACACACACACACACACACACACACACACACACACACACCTATATTCATTCACTCTCACAATCCCACACACACAAACAGCTTTGCTAGCTAACAACTATAGTCTTGATTTCGGAAGTATTGATCACCGCGTTGTTGTTGTTGTTGTTGTCTGCACTCAGGAGTCCGCGACAACTGACGTCTTTCAAATCCATCACCGTATCGTCAACCTTTATTCCCTTTTATTTTCTCTTTCAGTCGTTCCTTCATCACCTTTCTTTCCTCTCGTTTTTCATCTGCTTTTGTCGTCTTCATTCAAGAACTCGTTTCCATGACTTCACCAGTCATTTTGGTAGACGGTCGGCTTGATACTACTAGTCAGTGTGAAACACGGACATTAAACCTGCATTAACCATGTTGTCTGCAACACGTTGTGAATGCTGTCAAACGTGTGTCTAAGGGGGAACACCAAAAGCACTAATTCAGTCAAATTATAACCATCGGAGATCCGCGCGAAGAGTATTATTTGAATATGCTAAATAGGCGGACAAGGTATTAATAAATCTTTCAGGTGCCTGTCAAGGCGGCTTAACTCTGGTTGATGATGGAACGGTTATCAAGAGTGGCGGCCCTTGTAACTGCTGCTCTCCCTCTCCTTGTTGCTTCCTGACGTTCTTACAACACTGCTTTTCAACGTGGTCCACCCACCACAAGACACCCCCCCCCCCCACCCCAAGTACTCTGAAGGCAATAGCAAAGTTCCTTGACCTATGACAAAGAGTAGGTGCTCATTGTGTGTGTGTGTGTGTGTGTGTGTGTGTGTGTGTGTGTGTGTGTGTGTGTGTGTGTGTGTGTGTGTGTGTGTGTAAAAGTTTATAAGTGATGGGGCTTATGTACATATTTTTGTTTATATTAAGTCGGTTATGTTTGTTTGTTTGTTCGTGAGCGTTCATTTTTCTTTCTTTTTTTTAAAATTCTGGCTGGTCTGTTCGCGTGGTTCTTGTTTTCTTATCATTCTTCGTCTTCTTTTGCTGTTGTTTTGTTTGGTTTGGTGTTTTAACGGCTTGTTGTTGTTGTTGTTGGTGGTGGTGGTGGTGGTGGTGGGTTGGCCAGTGGGTGGTTGGGTTGGCTGGTCAGGTGATTGGTTGGCTGCTTGGTTGGCCGGTTTGCTATTGTTTTCATTTGTTGATTTCTTTGTTGTGTTTTCTTTCATTTTTGTCTGGTCGGTTTTTTTTTCAGGACTTGTTTTGAAAACTTAATGCTTGATCATTTCAGTTTGGTTTTTCCAGGGGGAGCCAGGGTGGCCGAATGGTAGAGCGTTTGACTTCTAAAGCTCGGGTCTGAGTTCGAACCCCGGCTGGGGCCAAATATGTGTGCTGGCTTTTTCATCGTTGCCCCGTCTTTGATATCACCCGTATGTGGTGGAAAAGGACGTTAAACTCCCAAACAACCAACCAACCATAGACGGTTTTTCCAGGTTTACCGTCAGCGACAAGCTAATGCTTACGCTCATCCAAACCAAACCCCTTACGCGTGGGCATGATATTCTTACGCCAGTGTTATTGTCAGCCGGATGGAGGGGGTGGCTGGTGACTGGTGACTGGTGACTGCACGGTGAAGTGGCCCACGCCGTGTCTCCGTGTATGACGGATCACCAGCTCTTTCTGTGTCTAGAAGTCTGACATCCGAATTACCGGGTCAACACACGGGCTGCCTCTTCAGCACCATTCGCTGCTCGTTTGTTTACCCGGATCTCCTCCACTGTTGAAGTCTGTGGGGGCTGGTAGAAAATCTGTCACTCTGTCTGCTCCCCCCCCCCTCCCCGCCTCCCCCCCCCCTCCTATCCTTTCCCCCACCCCCACCCCCACCCGTCTCTCCTCATGCTATACCTAAGCCCAAAACTTAAAGTGTCTATGTTCGTAACGACTGCCGCTTTCGAAGCTCTAAGGTGCTGGCCAGATGGGCAAAACAAAGTTTCATTTGGCCATTGCGACCGTTTTCATGACTTTGTGGCTTTTAACAGCAGAGGAATACGATTTTCCTTGAGCCTACGCTCCATTCTTGAACAGACCGGGACTCGACAAATCTTCTAAAAATAGCCACCAATCAGCGCCGTCTAGCTGGTCCTCAGTCCGCAGACAAATAACGTCGTCTGCTCAGTACACGGTACACTTCTAGAACAACTTATACGCCGGCCAGAGTCATAACAATGATTTCAGGTGCTATGGAGTGACTCAAGTGACTGATTCTGACGTACGTTCGATGAAAAGTTTTTCACACGCCTTTGTATGCCTGTCGTACGTATAGTTACTTTAACGATCTAAGCTCCCAACAAAATGCTTTCCGAAGTGTGAAAATCTTTGAATGATAATATCTTTGAATGATCTTTGAATGATAACATAAATCTTTTTGAAACTTTACAGCACTTTATAGAAATATCAGGTCGCTTTGACACCTAAATTCCGATTACCATTAGCAGTCGCCGGCCCGCTGCCACCGTCGAAACCACAGTCCCACTGCATTTTTCTTAGTACAGTACTTATTGGTCATTCTCTTTATCCCCTTTCTTCCTATCTCTTTCTTTACAGATCTGTCCTATCATAATACTGTATTTGACGCCTCCGCCGCACATGTTTTCTGTACTTATGAGCACACCTATACGTTTTTGACTTGTTGTGCTCGGCCTCGTGAACATTGTGAGAGTGCATATTTATATTTGTTCAAAATGAATAAAACTGTTTAAACCAAGTGTGAAAAAATATCACCGAGTCGACCGTGCAAGCACAGTCAACTCTGTCACAGTTGCAGTTTTCAGCGTCCCTGAAACCCCAATAAAATCCAAGGGCAGCCTGATTTCACAGCTCAGTTTGCGTTTTGACACTGAGCGAGAAAGATTGTGCAGCACTCAACATCCGCAGGACACTGCAGCGACGTGTTTCGCTCACTGACCAAAATCCAAATAATGTCACGGCTAACTCGTGCTCTGGTTTTATAAGGGTCCCGGAAGCGCTGAAAACTCTGCAGGTGTGACAGAGTTGCCTGGATTATGCACAGTCGAAGGAGTCGCAGTTTAAAAAAAAAACAAAAAAAAACGCAATGTTTGCGGCTTTTTGCTGAGATAGCAGACCTTTAATGCTAAGCGAAGCAGCTAGAAAGATTACACACTGAACACTTTGAAAACGTTTGATCTTCGTTTATTTCTTCAGAGCCCACCTTTGCCTTTTTCCCTCCTGTCGTCTTTGGCACGTTTAAGAAAAATCGCGCGAAGGTTTTTACGCCTGTCTGTTCGTGTCATGAATATATAATGAGTGCGGTCACTGCACGTGCAGCTCGGTTATGATTGGCAGAAGCGTTGCTAGCGTTGTGAGGCCGCTTTTGTGTGTCCCCAATTCGGGTCGCATGCGCGTGCCTCGGTTTCGGCCGCACGGGTGATACGTCACACGTGTGCACGTGCATGACGCAAGCCTCTAAGCTGTCGGTGCTGGAGGGCACTGTGGGAAAGGGGACACTGGATCTGCCAAAATGAAGAAAATCTATCTAAGCCAAAGGCGCCAAGGAGACGCGATGTCCTGGATAATGGTGAACATGAGACGAAACACAAATGAATTTACATGTATTTCAGTCGTTCTGTACTCGCTTCACTTTCAGGGACTAAACGGTAATGCGTGCTGATGAAAGTCCCGATATAAGAAGTCTGAGAAGAATAGCTACGTCAGAGATTGGTTTAGTCTCTTTCCGTGGATCAGACCACAGACCATTTACTGTCAAAGAGCTTGAAGGAACTGGAACTGAAACGAAACGAAACGCGCGCAGTACGTTGTTGTTTCTGAAACTGATTCACTATCCGCAGCAACAAGTTGCGTTGCGGCTCGTCCAAACTTTGCGTCTGTAAATGACCTCATTTTCTGTGGTCCACTAACGGGGAGTGGGTGGGTGGGTGTTTGGGGGGGGGTTTAACGTCCTTTTCCACCATATACGGGTGATACCAAAGACGGGGCAACGATGAAGAAGCCAGCACAAATATTTGGCCCCAACCGGGATACGAACTCACGACCCGAGCATTAGAAGTCCAACGCTCTACCATTCGGCCACCCCGGCTCCCCCCACTAACGGAGGAAAGAACAGTGACTGTAATAATGCAATTCTCATTCTAAAATCAGGT
Organism: Batillaria attramentaria; assembly: GCA_018292915.2. Taxonomy (NCBI): domain Eukaryota; kingdom Metazoa; phylum Mollusca; class Gastropoda; family Batillariidae; genus Batillaria; species Batillaria attramentaria. The sequence continues at coordinate 221,194 of JACVVK020000679.1, read as the reverse complement.
TTTAAAATGGCCCATTATCCAACAGATCCTTCCTTTGAATGACAATATAAACATTGTTGAAACTGTACAGCACTTTATAGAAGTATCAGGTCGCTTTGACACCTAAATTCCGATTTCCATTACCAGTCGCCGGCCCGCTGCCGCCGTCGCAGACGCAATCCCACTGCATTTTTCTTTGTACTGTATCTATTGGTCATTCTTTCTATCCTCTCTCTTCTCTATCTCTTACAGATCCATCTTATAATACTCCGCCGCAAATGGTTTTTTTTTTTTGTACTTATGAGCACATCCATAAGTTTTTAACTTGTTGTGCTCGGTATGGTCGAAATTGTGTGAGTGAATTTTCTGTCTGTTTAAAATGAATAAAAACTGTTTAAACCAACAGGAGGAAAAGTGTGTAGTGCAAAGCAGACAGGTTATGATAAAAAGAAAAATTAAACTGAAATCCGTGCAATTTGTTACATCTTGGCGTGATTTCAAGTGCTTCAGAGGAGGAATTTTTTTCTGCCCCAACTCTTTTGCTAGCTCCACTGGTGTTCCTCCCAGGTCATGGGTGGAATCACAGAGGGCTCGAAAGCTGGGGCAATTTTCATTATGCATGCTGATGGAGATGAGGATGATGGTAAGATGATGCCATGGAGGTCCATGTGGTTTGGGACTGCGGGACAGGGCCGCATTCCACGCTTCCTGTCATAAATATCCCGGCATTAGCCAGGCCCGGGAACTACGCTGCCGGCCGTGTAATCATCCGCATCATAAGACGTGTCATACCAAGAGAAGCACCCCCCAAAGTCGCACCCGTGGTGGGTGAATCTCGGCTGTGTGGCAACAGCCTCTCCAGTGGGCCCATAGCACACCCGCTCTGGGTAGAAGCCGACACAGGTAGGAAAAGCTTGCTTCATGTTTATTTCCGTCTCAAAGAAAATCAAAGAATCTTTATAGAGACACTTTTCTAAAAGGACATGTGCAAATGACAATACATAAAATAAATTAATAAGTGCACATACATAAAAAAAATCCCCTCTCTCTCCCCCAACACACACACACACACACACACACACACACACACACACACACACACACACACACACAGAGGAAAAATCCCCCTTGCCTCGGCTGGAACTCCAACCAGGGTCTCCCGATCCATGGTCCGAAGTGCTAACCACTACACTACGGGGGCCGACAGGAAACATTTTTTAGGAGGGAAAGGTTTAGAATTTGACTTAAATCTGTGTAACCTGGGATATGTCGGCATGCGGAAAATTTTAAGCTAATGGTGGAAATCCGCCAAAAAGTGGAAGATTTTAAACCCCGTGAAACCTAAACTAGGTAAACAATTCAAAATCGTCATTAGTGCTTTTTAAATTTCCTAATACTGGGTACAGTTTTATATGTCTTTTATCTTTTGTGTGTGCGTATATAAATAAATATGTATTTTGTGTAAAGCGCCTAAACCTTATGTAAGGTAAGGCGCTATATAAATAATCTGTTTCTACTTCTAGTAGTAGTGGCAGTAGTAGATATGGGAGCGTGGTCGGCTCGCTGTGTGTGTGTGTGTGTGTGTGTGTGTGTGTGTGTGAGAGAGAGAGAGAGAGAGAGAGAGAGAGAGAGAGAGAGAGAGCAATAATGTCTAATGATGTTTTTAAACCTGCTCTAATCGCCATTTTCCAAAAGTCACGAATGGTGGTGTAATTTGTCCAAAACTCTTTGTTCATCCTACGGGCTGAACCATTTCATTTCAGCTGTAAAAATAATCAAATTAATTTTCTTCCAAAAAAAAATTGCGCAGTCACCTGCTCAGTGCTTTCTTGACCAGGGGAAAAAAAAAACCACAACGCTTTTTAAAAACTGTTTTGCTCTACTTCCATGACAACTTTGTGGGTTTTTTTTTTTTTTCACTTCTCTCACAATTACTCATTTCAATCCCGACTTTCTCAAACATTCCTAAAGCACTGTGCGCCAAAGTTATTGCTATGCAATCTTTTCAAATCATCGCGAGGGTGTCAAACCAATCCTTGACGTCGTCTCCGAGCAGACGCCGCGCCCGCACGCGAAAAAGAAATATCACTCTCTCAGATCTAACCAGGGTCCAGGGTACAGAACCCGTTCATTGAGCACAATCAGTATTAAGCCGAGGAAACCACACAAGTTGCACCGGCTTCTCCAAAGCAAGGACAGCGGTATTATGCAGGCACTCTCGCAATAAACCTGTTGACAATATTGCCCCTTTCTCGTGCGACCTTCTGCGCAACCGCAGAATTGGAGCACGCGCGGGTCGCGTGCCGTTTCGGCCAATGGGCGTCCACGCGCAGCGGGACATGCGACGCTACGAGAGCGAGTCTGAGAGAGCTTAACGTGGGTATTGGTTGCTGACTCAATGCACCACGTAATTTTTTTTTTTTTTTTTTTTTTTTTTTTGCAGCCCACATTTGCCTATTTTAGAACCTTCATTGCAGATGTATGTTTCTTGAAAGTGAGTTTTTGGGCTGTTTACTTCTTTGGTTCAGCCCACGAAATTTATCTCTCGTTTTTGTCTCACACGTACAAACTCCCCCTCGTCTGCCCCCACAACCCCCCACATACCCTCCCCAATTCTTCTTTAACATCGCTTCCAGGTTTACATCATACGCTGCCATGTTAGGGTTTTTAAAAAAAATCATGACGGGAACGCCCTTTGAGGGGCACTTCTCTCCTCATTTGCATACAGCTGTAGTTTTGGGGGGAGGGGGACTGGGGTACGGGGGGGGGGGGGGGCGTAAGGGGAGGGGGTGAGGGGCTCAGCTAACCGAGCTAAACACAAGCCAAAGGGCTATCTCTGTCTGTGATGACCTAACGTGGCGAAAAGCGGAGAGGGGGGTTATTGAACAGACGTGCATGAATTCGCAATTATTCACTGATACGTGGGCCGGAGCTTGGGCTACCGATACTCTCCAAATAGCTAGACATGTCTTCAGTGTTCCGACCGGTATTGCTTCACTTTAGTTCACCCGAACTTAGACAGGAGGGCTGGCTCTACAGTGTGTGGAACTAGAAGCTTCGTGCAAACGCTGGGTCCTGTGTGTAATGAACGAACCGGTTTCACGTATCTACTCTATTTGGACAAATTTAAAATTGGCAGCAGGGTTTTGAGTAATGAGCGAACTCGTTTCAAGTTATGTCTACGCTTGTGGGGAAACAATTAAAACTGGCAGCAGGATTTTGAGTAATGAGCAAACTCGTTTCAAGTTATGTCTACGCTTGTGGGGAAACAATTAAAACTGGCAGCAGGATTTTTGAGTAATGAGCAAACTCGTTTCAAGATATGTATACGCTTGTGGGGAAACAATTAAAACTGGCAGCAGGATTTTGAGTAATGAGCGAACTCGTTTCAAGTTATGTCTACGCTTGTGGGGAAACAATTAAAACTCAGTGGCAGCAGTGTTTTGAGTAATGAGCGAACTCGTTTCATATGTCTACGTTGATTGGAGGGATTCGAAATTGACAACAGGGTCCTGGCGAATGGGAGAACTTGTTTTATTTCAATGTGTCTAACTGGAGAAATTGAATTAATTGGCAGCAGGGGATGAATTTGAATCGGAATCTAAGATGGAATTTAAACGATCGTATTACCTGCGATTTTAGTTAGTTAGGTAGTCAGTCAGTTAGTTAGTTAGTTAGTTAGTTAGTTAGTTAGTTAGTTAGTTAGTTAGTTAGTTAGTTAGTTAGTTAGTTAGTTAGTTAGTTAGGGCTTAACGCCGCGCAAGCCACAAAGACCAGTTTGCGGCTAACTGCGATTTGAGAACGAACCCGCAATATACACGCTGTGAAAACTTTACAGAGAATTACATATTATTACGGAATGCATTTGTCATGCACATCAGCTGCATACTCTTCAAAACCACTCACAATCTCACAGTTCCGTTCATTGTGATATTAGTGTATAAACTGCTGAAGACGTATTTTCATTCAGAACCCTCGGAAAAGAAAAAAAAAAAAAGCTATTGCTAAACTCTCCGCCTTATCTTCCATGAATGATTGTGAAAATGGAAAGGGACCAATTTTTTTCTCTTTCTTCTTTATTTACTCTTTTTTTTTGGGGGGGGGGGGGTGATGGTGGTGGTGGTGGTGGTGGGGGGTGGGAGGGGAGAGGGCTTAACAGTTCATGCGAATCACAGTGCTAATTACTTAACTGGTTGTTTGTTTGTGTAATTGGTTGATAATTGGTTCTGCGTATGACTTTCACTCGATGGAAAAAAAAAAACCCCACAAAATCCCATCTGTGCATGCCAAGGAATCGAACCTGAGACAGCCAATTAGGGGTTCTACTACGCGTACCTGACAAATTCAGGACAACACATAATGAACCGCAAAAGCAGGCACGTTTTCTTCGTCACAGGGTGACCCTATTGCTCGTACTACCGTGACACGAGCGACTGGGGTAATACAATCCACTGCCATAAGCAAGGCAATTAAACTTAAAGGCACGAGACACGACCTGAGAAAGGGAGGGAGAAAAAGAGATCGGGGTGGGGAGGGGGGGGGAGTAGGGAAGAGAGGGAGGGAGGGGGTTTGGCACTTGCAAAGCTCTAAATAACAACTTTTTTCTGTTTCATTGCGAATGAAGTGAGGTTACGGTTGGACATTAATTGCCATCGTTTTCAGTAACTGCGCCATCTGATGTTGAAGAGGGGGGACTACTTTGGATTGAATGAGAACCCCTTGAAATACAGGCCGGTTATACAGGCATGCATACCACACACAGGCTAAAAACGTGTGGATGGTTCCATGCTTTTAGCAAAGTTGCATACATTACGTTGTTGTGTGCTTTTGGAACCATGACGCGAGCTCAAAAATGCTATTATCACTGGCCTAATAGTTGACCGTCGATTTTGAAAAAAAAAAAAAAAAAAAAAAGGCGATGGACTATCCACATATTTTGCTGTTTTGAGCATGCGCATGGTACACATGTTTGTGAAAATCCAAAGATTTCAAGAGACCCTCATTTCTCACAATCAAGGGTAGACCCCATCCCTAACACATTTTATTCCGCGCACGTGTATTGCACGTTTTTGACTCTTTTTTCCTTTCTTGGCCCTGTATGAGAGAGCGGCCCGTGCCACGTTGGACACATCGGTTCTCACTTGAACACCAAAGTTAAGCAACGCTGGGCCCGGTTAGTACTTGGATGGGTGACCGTCTGGGTATCCAAGGCCGGGTGCTCTCACGTGGTGTGAGATTTCTCCTCACTAAATCGAGTCAAAATCATGTGCAGACTCGCTTTCGGTGCCTGTTTCGGCTCGTGTACACACGCGTGCACGTACCAGCAAGTGTGCATGATCAAGATCCCAATTCCATCATTCGAAAAAGAGTAGGCCGAAATGGCCGGTAAACACACGCATGCAGGGGGAAAAAATGGGTGGCGCAGGTTCATGGCGACGCGCTTCCCCCGGGGGAAGCAGCCCGCATTTCCCCCTACTACGATAGTGGGATGAAGAAGAATTCCTAACCAATCCAATCCAAAGCGAAAATCAGGCAAGACAAAACAGGTTCACAACGGCTCTTATTGCAGCCAACATGAGTACAATCAAACTGCAACACTCTCACAGAGCCAAGTATAAACCCACGCAGACCTAAATGAATTATGACTTTGTTTTTACAGTGAAACCATTTGGGCACAACGTGCAACCCCAAACTTTCTCGGCAGGAAGTGAGTTAAAGTCGATGTGACGAGAAAAAGGGCACTAGGGATTACGGTGATATTGACTTCATTTCAGGGTGCGCTTCTTGAGTGCTCTAATGGGGAGGTAATTAGCCACGCTAGCTTTACATGCCAGACTATCATCACCTATTACCTTTCCTTCGTTCGTTGAAGGGCTCTTTTCTTGCACGGGCGTCAGCTTTTGGGGGGGCGCGCCGGGGAGCGGACTTGAAGAAGCAGAGCTGGTTCATTTCGCAGTTTCAAATTTTAGCGATAAGATGAGAGATGAGATAAGATAAGAAAAGCTTACGATTTCATTAGAAATGGTCAAAATTGATGTCAGTGTTAGTAATTTTGGCATTGCCGAAAAAGGAGAGAGAGAGAGAGAGAGAGAGAGAGAGAGAGAGAGAGAGAGCATAATGCACATTGGCTTGCCAAAGACCTTACGATAAACAAGAACAGATGAACATTTGTTATCCGTTATCCCAAAAGCGTATTGCCCAGTCAGATAGAAAACACCATCAGACATGCTAAGATCTGAAAACAAAACTAACGAGAGTGGTACGTCAGTCCGTCTATCCGTCTGTCTGTCTGTCTGTGGGTCCCCCCTCCCCCCTCTCTCTCTGTCTCACACACACACACACACACACACACACACACACACACACACACACACACACACACACACACACGAGAGAGAGAGGGAGAGAGGTAGCAGGGGGTGAGTGTTTGGGGTTTAACGTCCTTTTCCACCACATACGGGTGATATCAAACACGGGGCAACGATGAAAAAGCCAGCACACATATTTGGCCTCAGCCGGGATACGAACTCACGACCCGAGCATTAGAAGTCCAACGCTCTACCATTCGGCCACCCCGGCTCCCCGAGAGAGAGAGAGAGAGAGAGAGAGAGAGAGAGAGAGAGCTTGAGCTTAAGAACCGAACAGCAGAAAAAAAAACTGTCTGGACCTAATATCTTCCGACTGTTATTACCCCTGTGTCAGTCTTAATTGCTCAGCTTTCAGCCCCTCCATCCCTGGCGTCACTGTCACTTCACCTAACACTTTCAATTGTGTCGTCATTCATCCGTGTCCCCCGGACTGCCTCTGTGTGATTATGACAGACAGCAATGAACTCACTTACAGAAAAGAGTGAACTTTTTTTTTTAAAGCCTCAAAAATAGGGGGCAAAATCGTCTCTTTCGTGGGGAGTTTTAAAATGCGGTCAAAGTATTTTCCAAATGTCGTCACTGTGTTGGTGTTAAACGTGTTATTTTTTATGTTTACTAGATTTCACAGAAGTCATCTTCTGCGGTTTGGAACAGTTTGGTTTATACAGATTATTTTGTTGCACTGGAGAAAGTACAGAAAAACAGTCTTGAGCATAAACAAGACGTACTTATGACATGCTCAATAAAAATTCAATGAAGGCAACCTTTGCGGCAATGGTGGTTCACGAATTATGAGAGTGAGAGAGGGGGGGGAGGGGGGTAGGTCTCAGTTTGTCAGTGAGCAGTTTCATATCAACGGCTACAGTCGATCATAGTATGTGTTAATGTATTTATTTATGTGGGTAAGAAAAACGTGCCGAAAGTGTGATAAACTCTAGAACTGTGTGAAAAATATGTACGTTAACTGACAATGGAAGGTCAGTGTTGCCATGAAGAGGTAGATCTGTATGTTTATGCTGACAGTAAAGCTTGTTGATTGTTGCATTTCGAGCATCTGTATAGTATGGAACAGTTTCGAGTTCACCTGTACGCTAAAATTAGCCTCTCATAACTCATTAAAGCCCATGCAAATGGCGATGTGAAAAACTGGGTATTTACTGTGCCAAAAATACATGTTGACAAGGTCAGACCTAAAGTTGTGAAGTGTTGGTCGAAAGGGAGCTACTATGAGGCACACACTGAGATACCGGGGACGATCATTAAACAACAATTACGTAATTATTCTCTCTCTCTCTCTCTCTCTCTTTCTCTGCGCGCGCGCGCGCGCGCGCGCGTGTGTGTGTGTGTGTGTGTGTGTGTGTGTGTGTGTGTGTGTGAAGACGCACGCATGCATACACGCACTCACACACACACACACACACACACACACACACACACACAGACTACTAAGCCGCCACTCCCATTCTCCTATGCACACTTTTTTTTTCATTCTTCACCGACGGCCGAAATGTTATCAAAGTACACAATTTCTCCTTCACTTCACGTCTTTATGATTTGTGGAAATGCAGTAAAAACTGAAACGACAGGCCGACATTGTGTGCAGCCAGTGACATGCATGAGCTGCTCCTCTAATGGTGCTTACGCCGTGCGGTAGGGTAATCAAGCGTGACGCTCCAGAAAGCGCCACCACGGCTGGTTGAAGAGTAAGTACCCATAAAATATTCAAAAGCTACAATGAATGGTACCACATTCTGGACTGTACTGTCTGAGAATTAGAAGTTTATGGCGCCGTGTTTAGTTGTTTGTTTGTGGGTGCGGGGGGGGGGGGGGGGGGTGGATGGGTGTTTGGGAGTTTAGCGTCCTTTTTCCACCACGTATACCGCGTCGATATCAAAGACGGGGGCAACGAGAAAGGGGCCGACAAAAATATCTGGCCGGAGCCGGAATTCGAACTCACGACCCAAGCATTCACTCGGAAAGTCCACGCTGTACCATTCAGCTATCTAGGCTTCCCTTGTTTGTGGGTTTGTTTAGGTCGGTAGATGTTTCTTTGTTCCTTCGTTTCTTTGTTCCTTCGTTTATTTGTTTGTTTGTTTGTTCATGTGTTTGTTTATTTGGTTTTGTTTATTGTGTTAGATAAAGTATTCATATACTTCCTGCTACCTGTTGGTTTTAAACTAATGGCAAAGTCAAACTCTTTCATAGACATATATGGTTAATAAGAATAAGAAGAAGAATAATGAGTATTGTATAGGCGCTTTACCCAATTTTATGCATCGGCTCAAAGCGCCGCGAACTGAACCCAACACGCACGCTCACGTGTATCACACGCATTCTCTCACACACTGGACATAACCATAATTATTACAATCACGTGGTGCGAAGGGTCAGCTGAGTTATTTACATTTCGGAATTTAGAATTGCATTTATTTTTCAAATTTGGTGGGCTGAACATTTCCAAAGCAGAGGGGGAGGAAGCCGGAGTACCCGGAGAGAACCCCCCGACGATCGGCCCGAATGAACGTATTGAGACATTAGGCAGATTTAGTAGGATTTCAAACGGAGGACTTCGCTGAGCAGCGTAATCCATTTGCATGTAAATTAGGCACGTTACGGGTGCCATTAGCCAATCGCAGCGCGTTAGCAGCTCGAGGCCTCTGCCGTGTGAGCCTAATTTACATGTAAATGGGTTACGCTGCCCAGCGAAGTCCTCTTTACGAAGTCCTACTAAATCTGCCAATTAAAGGGATAATTTGAGTTCAATTTTCAGAGCTCGACCGAGGCTGCTCATGATGATAAAAGCGAGGTGCCAGTAAGGGTCATGACACATGAGAGACATGTTTTTTTTTTTTTTTTTTGTGCGAACAAACATTGAAATCAGCTCAAAACACGCTCCGGGAAAAACAATGAGGGCAAAAGCATGTTGTAGCCGCATCAGTGCCACACGAGAAACACGGGGGGAAAAAACACCATGTTCGCTGTTTGTTCGGACTAAACCCACTCCCTTGTGACGTCAGCCCAAGACAGGTGCAGAATGTTAACTATCCATGCGCCGTCGTTGCTGGAATGTTCGTCAAAGTGTAAGTCAGCTGATCGGTCAGACTACAAGCTAAGCTATGGTATTATACCATGCGTTCTTGTTTGCTTGGTTTTGTTGTTGTTGTTGTTGTTTTGTTTGTTTTTTTGGTTATGGTTGGTTTTGATTTTTTTGAGTGATGGCCGTTTGTTTGTGTCTTTTTTGTTCGTTTGTTTTGTTTTGTTTTGTTTTGTCGTTGTTGTTGTTGTTGTTGTGTGTGTGTGTGTGTGTGTGTGTGTGTGTAGGGAGGGAGGAAGGTGTGTTCGCGTTTGTTTGTTTGTATGTTTGTTTTTTACTTTGTTTTTGTTGTTTTGTTGCGCTCTCTCTCTCTCTCTCTCTCTCTCTCTCTTGGGGGGGGGGGGGGGGGGGGGGGGGGGGGGACCCGGGGGGGGGGGGGGATAACGGGTATAGCTCGTCACGTGAGGCGCTACCTTGACGACCGAGAATAGACTTCACTCGCCCATGCACGTGTTCAGTAGTTGTGGATTTACTTAAATATTTCACCACCATCTCTTTTCCATCCTCGTAGCAGGGATCTCGAATCCTCTTAACTTTAACAGTATCGGTTGATGCACTACCAGAACAAGAAAGGGTAATGCTATTCGATTGCACAAGAGGTTCTGCAGTTCACGTGATACCCCTGATGTTGCTGAGCTGGTCACACGGACGTTGTCAGAACAAGGAGAACAACCTGCGAACGGCAATTAAGACGTGTCGTTAAAATGTTAGGTACATTTCGGTCTGTCACTTTAGACCTTACACCTCTCTCTCTCTCTCTCTCTCTCTGTTATATGCAGCTCCTAGTTCCACGGCAAGTTCGAAAAATGGTTATTGTAACCAACATCATCTACCGTTGTTAGATAAAGCATCAAAGTCGGTCAAAATAAAACTCTCTCTCTCTCTCTCTCTCTCTCTCTCTCTCTCGCTCTCTCTCTCTCACACACACACACACACACACACACACACACACACACATCTCTCTCTCTCTCTCTCACACACACACATCTCTCTCTCTCACACACACACACACACACACACACACACACACACACACACACACACACACACACACACACACACACACACACACACGGTAAACGAGACACCACGACAAAAGGACGGCGACCTAGATTATATTCCAACATTCACCAGGCTCAAACAATCAAAACAAGATTTTAAACTACCGTTGTAGTTAACGTTTACGCACAGAACGCGCACGACAAGGGTCGGAACAGGTAGACTGAGGAAAATTAAGAAGAACAAATACAAAAACAATATCCATTGTCATGGAACTCTTCAGTGTTGTGAGACACAAAGCGAAGTCAGATCGTTAGAAATTTCGAAACATCGACAGTCGTGTTGATTAACATACTGTGCAATGACATTATACTGTTCGCGGTGACCTGAAAGAAGAAGGTTAGCGTGGGGTTAAAAGGTTAAGGATAGAGGTCTCTGCCTCCGAACCCGTCTTCAGTCATCGCCAAGGCGTCAGTCAGTCAGTCAGTCATTCGTTAGCTGTAAGACTAACCTGGGAGCACATCACGCCTCTTCAGACCTCATCAGCCTCACGTTGAGAAAGAAACCCGCTTTATGCTTCTGCCAGTCTGCATCAGAAAGGGGGAGGGGTAGACAAGGGAGTTGAAAATAGTCAGGTCAATCAATCCCGGAGACCCTTAAAATAAAACCCCTGAAGGGCTGAAAGAGCTCCTTAAAACTGTGCTAATAATATGACGCCTTAACCACAGTTCCCAATTTGGGCTGGAAACACCTCCTTTCCGTCATCTTAAGAGAAAAATAATCTCCAAGGAAATGGGAGTCCTACGGTGAGGGCTAAAAGCCCCTTGGCCTCCGCCCTGGCTCCGAGAAAAAAAAGCTCTCGTATTTCTTATCTATAGAGCCATCCATTACACAAGGGCTACCCCTGAGCTGCCGTCACCCAACAAAACAGACTGAAAGCCCTTGCCTAACACAGGGCCAATGAACACCTTTGTGGCCTCACAGTGGCTTTTAGCCTACGGACTAGATCTTCGAAAGACCGCAAAAAAAAAAAAGAGAAAAAAAAAATCATCTTCGCCTTGACAATGAGGCCTACATTTTCTGCCCCTGTATGCTTAGCGGTGTATTGAGGCCGTTGGGCACATTATAACAACAGCTCTCGGCTTTAGAAGCTGTAGTTGAGGGAGAAATTTGGGGAAGCGCGTCAGCTAACAATAGGATTGATATTACTCTGCCAAGGCTCTTTCAGTCAGCTTTTCCCCTGACAATTGACCCATTTGGCCTTCAGGGACCTCTGACCCAGAGCACCCATAAAAAGAGCTGAAAGGGTGTCAAGGTGCTTAAAATTAAAAGGAGTTCTCCTAAATTCTGCAGAATTATTTTCCCACATTTAAATGTATATCTTCATCTTCTCAGAACAGCATATGAAAGAAAAGCATGCACCAGTGGTTTGACTATTTTCCCACAAGCTTGTCTGATTTTACACGGAAAAAATTAATCACTGGATTACAAAGAAGAAAATGGTTTAGTGTCAATTACGCTTTCCGTGGTACATGAAGGAATAACACAGTCCATGCACAGAGACCTCCTGAGAAGAAAAAAAATCTTCCGAACATACAGACCCTGAAGAGTCCATTAAAAACAACAACAACAACAACAACAAAACAAGACCTAAACAAGCCCAGTAACTCTTCAAAGCCCACGCAAAAATCGCATTTTTACTTGAAATCTTTAGATCACTATAAGCCACTTGAAGCCACCTTTAAGCAATCTGCAGCGGTCTCGCGCCTAGCGGGGAAGGTCCACGCCTTGCGTAATAGTGGATTGGGGTGGCTCCTACTGGCATGCATCAACTCAACTTTTTTGGTTGTTGTTTGTTTGTTTGTTTGTTTGTTTTGGTTGGTTTGTTTGTTTGTTGGATTGTTTGTTTTTTGTTTTGTTTGTTTGTTTTTGTTTTGTTTTGGGTTTTTTGGTTTTTCGTTTGTTTTTGTTTTATGTTTTTGTTTTGTTGTTTTTTGTTTGTTTGTTGTTTTTTGTTTGTTTGTTGTTTTTTGTTTGTTTGTTGTTTTTGTTTTTGTTTAGGTTTTTTGTTTGTTTGTTGGTTTGTTTGTTTTTTTGTTTATTTGTTTGTTTGGTTGGTTTGTTGTTGTGTTTTTTTTTTTTTTTGGGGGGGGGGGAGCAAAAACAAAACTTCAACAACTCAAATCAACTCAGCTCAACTCAACTCAACTCAACTTCAGGCCATCAGGGAAGTAGCCACCTCTTAGTGTGAAACGCAGCGTCAGATGAACTCACTCACGCCCTGTGTCAGCAACATTTATGTGCTTTGTGAACATATTCCGATCTATGCTTGGTAGGGTTTAAAAACCAGTTTGTACTTTAAATCAAAACAAGAACTCGCGCGTAAATGACTTAAAGTCTCAATACGTTTGACAGGCGTACAACAACATTGTGGAAAAACTTTTCATCGAGTGCGTTTAATCCGTGCATCAGAATCACTCACTTCGGACGCAGAATAGAATCTGAAACTATTGTGGTGACTCGGGTTGGCCTACATGTTGTTCCGCGTACGTAGAGGCGTGCCGCGTACTGAGCAGACGACGTTATTTGATTGCGGACTATGAACAGACCACCATCTTCAGACTACGAACTGGACACTGCAGACTGCGTGCCCACCTGTGCCGCCTTGGGCTGTCACACTCACCAGACTGTCCGTGCGGAACAGCCCCTCAAACCCCGGAACACATTCTGCAGTCCTGCCCCCTCTTCAAAGAAGCAAGGACACAACACTGGCCGAACGGAGCCACACTGGCAGAGAAACTCTGGGGCAGCAAAATAGACCTCTTGAAGACCACTGCTTATATAAAGACCACAAACGTAATCATCTGAGGCGGAGTCCAGAACAGGGAACGCAGAAGAAGATTGCGGACTGAACACCAACTCGACAGCGCTGATTGGTGGTTATTTTTAGCGACTTGGTCGTATCGACGTGTATTACACGTACGGAAGTGTTAGGCCAAAGAGAGTCATATTTCATTTGTATTAGAAGCCGTAAAGTCGTGTAGCTTGTCGCAGTGGCAGAAAGGAACATCGCTTCATTCGGCAAACAACTTATAGAGCTTTGTCAGCGGCAGTCTTTCCCCCTCAGGATTCATTGCCAGCATAGGTGCTTTAATATTTCGGAAACAAAATCTTCACCAGTCCTCGGACGCTTTCTGGTGACATGATAAACGCCCACCCCTCAAAATGAAACGCTTGCGTTGATTTGATTATAATCAGCACTTGTTGAAAATATGGCGTCTTCTCAGACCTTACTCACAAAAGGCAGAATGTCTTTAAAATTCACACGAGGGATATAAAGATTGGGGGAAGGGAGAGGAGTGGGGGGGGGGGGCTTCCTTGATGACGCCACGATTAAGCTTCTTTGTCGCACAGCACCCTTGCCTTCAGTTCAGTCCAAGAACTGCTTGAGACGGCCTCAAGAAAGGGACACTGCCTTCCACAGCCGAGGAAAAATGGAACTCAAGGAAGAGGAAAGACGCCACGTTAAAAAATAAAAAAGAAATTAAAAAAAAAATAGGGCGGGGTGACGCTTCTTGAAATGACGACTGAGAAACAGCATTATGGCTTGACGCAATGGGGGTCGACTTGTAATCAGTTGCATTGAGTGGATGTTGACACACATAATGCCCTGTGCATCGGGCTAAATGGTCCGACGATTGTCAATTTATGGGAAGCGGTTGCGAAGGTGGGGGTTGGATGTGAAGGTGAGGTTGGAGAGTGGGGAGGAGGGGGGTGGGGGGGAGAAGAGAGGTGCACATGCACGCTATAGAAACACGCGCGCACGTGAGCAGGCACTCTTACACACAGTCTCTCTCTCTCTCTCTCTCTCTCACACACACACACACACACACACACACACACACACACACACACACACACACACACACACACACTGCAAAAAGTGTCACTGGAATAAATTACTTTTTTTTTTCCAAGAACCGGTTATGAATGGCAAAGCCACAGACAGTTTCATTGCTGAACAAGCAGCCTAACAGGGAAAGAAAGTGTTCATGTGAATGTCATTATTGTGTCTTCTTTTTTCTTTTTTTTTTTCTTCTTTTTTTTTTCTTTTTTTTTCTTCTCAAGGTACATTGAAACTTGCATCCACCTTTCCCAGTGTTTCTTGAGCCCAAGTCTCCATCACTACCACACCCCCTCCCCCCCCCCCCCCCACACACACACACCAACCCCTTTCTTCTTCGCCTTCCTTTTTTCTCGGGGTGGGGGGTGGGGGTGGGGGGTAGTTTGTTTGATATTGTCTGGCTTCTATTGACGCGTTGGTTGCATGCTAGTTGATATCATCTGCATATTTAAAGTAAAACGCGTCCCCCAAAAAACAAATTCAAAAAAATAAAAAAATAAAGTTGTAAGGGCCTCATGAACACAGGCACCATAAAAAAGCAAAAAACAAAAAACAAAAAAACACAAGCAAGAAAAACCAAAACATCGGCCCTCAGCTGAAACTGAACACGAAGAAAACGAAGGAAACAATCCATGACGGGAAAGGAACAATGCATGACGGGAACGGGAAAGAAAC
Organism: Batillaria attramentaria; assembly: GCA_018292915.2. Classification (NCBI taxonomy): domain Eukaryota; kingdom Metazoa; phylum Mollusca; class Gastropoda; family Batillariidae; genus Batillaria; species Batillaria attramentaria. Next base: position 206,175 of record JACVVK020000679.1, on the reverse strand, counting down.
CGGGGCAGAGAAACAGCGAGGCGACAAAATTATCATTTATATCGTAATAATGACACACAAATTAGAAGGTTATCAATCCCGTCATTAAAAAGGGGACATTGTTCCCTTCATCCATCTACCCCCAGCCTCTCCAAGCTTCCACGCCTCCATAACAAAATTCATCAAAGTAACCTTCAGTCAGTCATTTACCCCCCCCCCCCCTCTCTCTCTCTCTCTCTCTAGCAGTCTCCTCTCTCTCTCTCTCTCTCTAGCAATCTCTTCCTCCCTTCTCTCTCTCTCTCTCTTCTTCCCCCCGAGATCTCTCCAGGGCCCATGTCTTTTGAGAAATGTAGGGGACGCGGGCTTTTGTTGCGTGATTGGCACTCCTTGAAGAAACAAGCAATGCATGGTGAAGAAAGGTTGGGCCGTCAGAAGAAAAGCCAGCAGCATGGCAGAGAAAGCAAGAAAGTATAAGCCAAGCGTGGCACCTCGCGCTTCTCACTTGTGATGTCTGAAGGAGCAGGAGGGGGCACGTGCAGCATCACAAGACAGCTGCTCAGATAAAGAAGATGGGCGGGGCTTTAGCTTGCGCGTGCACGCATATAAATAGCGTCATGTTACCTCGCGCCACGCGCACATGACTGGCACCTCTAGATCTGCAGCCCCTCTGAACTTCAACTCTGTGCAGTCTGCAACTCACTCGAGATCTTGCGACACCATTTTACAGTTGTTAAAGAACTTAGTGATTGTAAGTAGTGATTTCTCCACGGACATCCAACATGTCTTGTGATGGGAGAATGGATGATTTGCAAAAAACGGAAACTGGTTCCTGATTCGTAAAATATCTTCCAATTCTTCACAGGACTACGTGTTAATTTCGCCACTACGCAAAGATTCAGCTGACAAAGCGGGTGGAGTTTTGCTTTTAGACAAAAACACCCCCTTCGCAGAGTAACTCTGTGAAGATCTGTTGGCGATAGAAGCAGTGTGAATCTTTGTCGTGTCTAAAACGTAGTCATAATTTGATGAAAGAATCGGAGTGGAAATCTGACTAAGAAAGTGCTGTGAACTTGTGTTTTCTGTCTCTATTTTCCATGCTATCTTATACGTGCCAAAGACCACGTGTTCAGCCTAGCCTTTCTGAAAAGTCAGTGTGAAGACTTCTGGATATCGTAACTCTGTGTTTGCAAACGAAGTTCCAGCAGAGCGTGTGGATACAAACGTGACTGTCTCGTGTGGTCACTTCTCTAACACAGAGAAAAGTGTGGAATGTTCGAGGGCTCTCCTCGCAGCACATTGTCTAACCATTACAGCGCTCTGTTCTATCAACCAGGAAAAGGTGTCGGCCCCGACAGTCAAACTGTGAGCCCACGCTGGCTCTGGGATAAAGACTAGTCCGGTAACTAAGGAAGTCGTGCCAGTAACTAAGGAAGTATGGAGTACAGCACGACGCGTGCGGGCGGTGTGGAAACTGTGCTGCATCACCACCAGCGCCACAAGAGTCAGAACAGAATCGCACAGTTGATCCTCAACAACACCTGCAACGCCAACAACAGCAGCAGTATCAGCAGCAGCAGCAGCAGCAACATGTACAGTCCCACCAGGTCTCCTTCGTCCAGTCACCAACACCACCAGCATCAGCGGCGCGACCACTACCAGCGCCAACGCGAGCAGTTTCAACATCAGCTTCAGCAGCTCATCCACAACTCTCACGTGCAGTGCAAGACGGAGAGTCCTCGCCAGCAGTACGTGTCCTGCATCTTCTCTCCATCCCGACCGTCTTCTTCGCCGTCGTCCGTGTCGTCTCCGTTATCGCAGTCGTCGCCGATGACGTCGTCACCTGCGTCTACCGGTTCGGCGTCTCCCATGTACCTGGCCAACAGGCAAATGATGGTGATGAAGGAGAGTGAGCTGGCTTCGCCGTCCGCGTCGCCAGGCGTGGCTTACCTGCCGTCACCCAACAAGGCGCTGGCTTCTCACTGCAAGAGGCGTCTAGACTTCAACCACAACGTCCCAGACGACAGCACCAGCACCAGCAGCAACCTTAACTTCAGGCTGAGCAACCTAAGCCAAAGCATCAACCACAGCAACCCCAGCATGAGTCCCAGCTTCAACCACCATCACCACTTCAACCACCCCCAGTCCCACCACCACCAGCAGTCTCAGCACCACGACCTCAACCAGCACCAGCTGCAGGACGTCAACATGAACGAGGTGGTGCAAGTCCGAGAGGTGAGCCAGGACATGGCAGCGCTGGGGAGGGTTCCTGCTGTGGCCGTGGCCAGACGGAATGAGAGGGAGAGGAACAGAGTGAAGCTGATCAACATGACCTTCCACACACTGCGGGAACATCTGCCTCAGAGTCTTCACAAGGTATGTGTCCCTGTCAGAGTCTGTGTGTGTGTGTGTGTGTGTGTGTGTGTGTGTGTGTGTGTGTGTGTGTGTGTGTGTGTGCGGGCGAAAGATTCGGGGGGGGGGGGGGGGCGGTTGGAGGGAAGTGATTTGGGGAAGAATCTACCGTCATACGCTGTGGTTTTTGGTTTATGTTTGCGTTTGTTTGCTTTGGTTTTTTTTTGGTGTTGTTGTTGTTGTTGTTGTTGTTGTCGTTTTAAAATTTCTGTTCCTTTCATTTTGGGGTGGAATGGATGCGTTTACATATAACACCTGCAATGTCACACATTCTTGATCATAGACCTATATCCTGGAGTCAGTCTTTATCTCTAAGTTCATTCTCCATCGCTGCACATACCAAACTGGTGATGCGGTCCAAGCACATGTGCATTGCTTGTCTGAAGCCATGCACAAGCTGACGACGACGACGACGACGACGACGATGATGATTATGATGATCATGATGATAGTATTGTCATTACCATTCTCATTCTTATTTTTATTTCTAGAGCGGCACTGCCAAGAACAAGAAGATGTCCAAAGTGGAAACCCTTCGTGCTGCCATTGACTACATTCGCCAGCTGCACACCCTCATCAAGGACAGGCAGGCCGCAGGAGCTCTGGCGGGCAGCGAGGACACTGAGAACATCCACGCTGAGGCCTTCCCCAGGATGAAGATGGAGACGGTGCTGACTGTTGACGGGCTTGACGTGGACATGGCCGGGGACAGTCTCTCCGCGGCCAAAGCGGCTGTGGCAGGTCATCAGGCGTCATCTACTGTGTCACCTCTGTCTTCTGCTGGAGGAGGTGGTCAGAGTCCGCTCTCGGATGACTGTTGTTCCTCCTACGATCAGCTCAGCGCTGAAGAAGAGGACCTCCTGGAGTTTGCCAGTTGGTTTTAGAGGTAAGATGGGAGTGGCATCGCTCTCTCTCTCTCTCTCTCTCTCTCTCTCTCAGGGAGCCAGGATAGCCGAATAGTAGAGCGTTGGACTTTCAAGGCTCGGGTCGTGAGTTCGATTCCCGGCTTGGGGCAAATATTTGTGCAGGCCTTCTTCTCGTTGCACCACGGAGCAAGGACGTTGAACTCCCAAACACCCACCCACCCCACCTCTCTCTTTCTCTCTCTCTCTCTCTCTCTCTCTCATGTTACGTACTTTTGCAAGTAGCACTCCCTACCTTGTTATGGAAGGTGGCATCTTGATTAATCCAAGTGCTGACGTCTTGACCATGGGCTCAGTACAGTCATGTGTACCTTGTTGTCTGTTCAGTTTTGCTGTCTGAACTGTACGTGTCAGTCACAATGTGTACAACTGTACATTTCACAAGCAACCAGTGCAGGCGTGCACTAAAGAGAAAATAATGTGTAATAAGAAATGTAATACAAAATAAATGAAAAATTCAATCATGTGTACAAGTCAAACAAAACAAAACAAAACAAAAAAGAAGCTTAACCTCCGAGAAACAAAAAAACAAGTCTGTGCACTTCACAGCGAGTACTTAATTCAGCAAAATGCTGCATCGTCTTTCTGCAGACTCACTTTACTAAAAGGTTCTGGTCACCGTGACCTGTGGCTAAACTGGCCAGTGTAAACCGTGGACCTCTTCAATCTTTAGCGTATTTCCTTTTCTTCCAGTGTTCGGCAGCATCAATTAAATGTTCCATTCGTTACATGTTTGACAGCTTCTGCATAAGAACGCCCAATGGCGGCCGTTCTCTGAAACATTGTACCAGCAATTGTAATTCCTCCACAGTAGGTGACCTGCGAGTCGTTTGTATCGATCATTTCCCCATTCAGCCTTGGCCATTAAACGCCGGCGGGGGTTATTGAGCGATAACCACCGGCCGGCAAGCTCGACGCCCAATGAGGGCTCACTGCAATTAAAATCCCTCAAAGGTTCGCCATCCCAACCCTCCTCATATTGATTTTCGCCGCTTTCTTATCCCCGCTTCCGTGCCATCAACAGGTGGGACGTCACGTGACCGGAGGCAGGATCGCTGATTGGGCAAGACGCCGAGAGGGTCTCGCGGAAGACTGTTGCGCGTGCGTGCTGAATGCCTGGCAAGACTTGAGGAAGGAGGGGAGGAGGAGGGGAAGAGTGTTCGGTTCTTTTCCACGGCGTCTGGTGATTGTGCTGACGGAGGAGGGGGCCATGAATAAAGCGGAACTGGATCCGCTGAGCAGGCCCATGACATTTTAATTACATACTCGTAAGCAGCTTTGTTCCTACTCCCAGCTTCATTTTATGGCTTTCTTTTTCTTTTCTTTTTTTTTTACGACCAGTGACATGCCCTGTGATGGGGCTTCACAAAAATATGGGCGTTCCTGCTACCCTAGAAAGTATCAGTACAATGTAATTAATTTGCCTGTTATATGTTGTAAGATCATTTTGACTGGACAATTGAAAGAAAACAAAACAAAACAAAAAAAAAAACTTTCTCACAATAGAAACAAGACCGAAAATTTATACGCCTATGTGAAAAGTCTCCGAGTAAGCCTTTTGTCCAAAACTGGGAAACTCAGTTAAACAAACTGAAAACAAAGGATCGTTGTTAATTATTCCGGTACTTAAGACGCGATAGTATTACTTAAAGAGTATTACGATGATTAAGTAATGTGCTTTATGTGTTTCATATGATTCAGTTTTATTTTCGCTCACAGCTTATTAACTTATTTGCTCAAGTATTTTCACATATAGTGATAAAGTTGTAGGACCAAGGGACGCTTGTGTAAGGGGATTTGTTACTGCTTGTAAATAAAGTTGCAACAATATGAATAGCCTCATAATGCGCACAGCTCTTGACAAATGACGTTTCGGGGAAAATAAATTGTTAATTTTGAAGCCGTGTAATTGAATTAAAATTAATTTATATATTTGTTCATATCACTCAATTCATTTTTTTTTTTTTTTTTTTATAATGAAGAGTTTGACACTGTTATTGGGGAGCCGGGGTGGTCGAATGGTAGAGTGTTGGACTTCTAATGCTCGGGTCGTGAGTTCGATCCCCGCTGGGGCCAAATATTTGTGCTGGCTTTTTCATCGTTGCCCCGTCTTTGATATCACCCTATGTGGTGGAAAAGGACGTTAAACCCCCAAACACCCACCCACCCTTGACACAGTTATTAGTATATTAATCAGTGCCATGAATTTGCGTAATACTGATGCGTATGTAATATTTGTATCCATTGACTTTTCCATCATATCCACCCCCCCCACCCCCACCCCAGTCATGCCCTTGCCTCCATCACAGTGCATGTTTGCCTTCCAGGCTTTTCTGATCCATTGCTCGTAGTGTCGCCAATTTTCTTCCTGTTTATACGTATGTATCGTTCTTTTTGAGCAACGGAGAGAAATTGAGAAATCAATGGTAGGAATACAGATAATTTCACCTGCTTTCGGGGGAGTACGAGTCGGGATAGCCGAATGGTAGAGCGTTGGACTTTCAATGCTCGGATCCCGTGTTCGATTCCCGGCTTGGGCCAAATATTTGTGCTGACCTTTTCCTCGTTGCCCCGTCTTTGATATCACCCAAACGTGGTGGAAAAGGACGTTAAACTCGCAAACACCCACCCCTCTTCACCTGCTTTCTATTGAAAACAAAAGAAAACGATCCAAACAAATTTCAAAAGTCATTTCCTCTGTCACTATACCCACACACCTACCCCCTCCACTCCCTTCCCCCTTGTACCTCCCCACGCCTTTGCTGATCTCACCTTAAAGGTATTATTGTTGTTGTTTTTTGCGCTGTAAATAATTTGTCACCGCTTCTTCCCAGTATTACGAATACAAGCCAAAAGAAATCTTTCTTTGTGCCATTTACAGAGACCAGTGTTCGTTACCTGTATTCACATATCGAGCGAATAAATAAAATCAGATATTTTCATTTATTCTACACGTAACCTCATATTGTATTCCTTGACGCGTCTTCCATCCTTTCATTTTCTTTTAAATGAGAGAGAGAAGCAAATTAGTTCATTAAATCTACCATGAAATGGTAGAAAGGTTTAAGTGCTTCTCACATTCAAGGCACTAAGATCCTCTTTGCGAAAGGTTGGTGGAAAACTTCCCTCTGCACAGTGAACAAGAGTTTCTTTGTGTATTGCTCGCCTCATACTGTTGTCATGTTTCTTTTTTTGTTTTTTTTTTTTTTGTTTGTTTCTTTTTGAGCCTCAGTTGCATGCATGGATGCATCCGACTTGGGTTTGATTCTCAGCTTGTTCCTGGATGGGTTTTGTTGTTGTTGTTGTTGTTGTTGTTGTTGTTGTTGTTTTGTTTTTTGGTCGTGCATCCATTCGTCATTGGCTCTTTTTCCCCCAAAGCAGTAATTATATTTCTTCTTGTACATTTTCTTCCGGACAAAAACTATTACAATGTTTTTTGTTTTTTTGTTTGTTTGTTTTTGTTTTTGTTTTTTTTTGGGGGGGGGGTTTCTTGGGGGGGGGGGTGGTTTTTTGTTTTTGTTTTTTGTTTGTTTGTTTTTGGTCGGTTGTAACTGTTATTGTTAGACATGTTTCTACTTACTGTTGTTACATTCCATGTTAGTTGCCGCTGATACGTACTACATGTGGTTTTTGCTCATTCCAGGAGTAGAAGTCTAGAAGTATTTTCGTGTTATATGCTACATATCTAATTGATAAAGTGTTTTCTTTACAGATTCGATGTACATTCTTAAAAATCAATCGAATTCATGTAATGTGCTTCCATTTTGAAAATAAAGTATTTTTGTACTATACTCAGTGTGTGTGTGTGTGTGTGTGTGTGTGTGTGTGTAGTAGTAGTAGTAGTAGTAGTAGTAGTAGTCCAAGTGTAACTTGAACAAGAGTCTTCCTTGAAGTCACCACAAATCTCGAAAAAGCCTTTTCTTTGTCGGTAACTGATAGCACGTCGAAGAAAAGTAACCTTTCGATCGATAGAGGAAAAACTACACACACACACACACACACACACACACACACCCCGCTCTTCCACTCTCCCCCGCCTCCGAGTCCGTTCAACCCCCAATTCCAACTCCCACCAGTGAGGGGGGGAAAAAAAGTGGCGATAGATCTGGAAGCATACACCCTAATTTCGACTGTCGCCGAGGTGTCAATGAGAACTGTCAAAATTATTACTTCCTATCCCACAGAACCGGACCATACACAGACTATTCACGCGTCTCGCCTTTCGACGACAATGCTCAAATTTCGGAGGGTGTCAGGGGAAAGTGAATGGGGAGAATGATTGTATTGTCTCGTGCCAAGGCCATCTATTGTCGTAGGTGATGATTTGAGATGACAATGTGTCTGGAAGGGCCAGGAGATCTCACTTCTACTTTTTCCGGGCGAGGGGGGAAACTCGATCTCACATTCGACGGTTGGAGTTGCTTTGGGGGAACGCGGCTCTCGAGTGCAACTCAAAATGTCAGAATTGAGTGGGGAGGTGCTGTGAGGTGAGAAATGGACGAGACTCTGTGTGTGTGTGTGTGTGTGTGTGTGTGTGCAGAGCGTTCGACTTCCAAAGTTCGGGTCGTGAGTTTGAATCCTGGCTAGGGCCAAATATCTGTGCTGGCCTTTTTCTCATTGCCCAGTTTTTGATATCACCCTCATGAGGTGAAAAAGATGTTAAATCCCCAAACACACACACTCTCTCTCTCTCTCTCACACACACACACACACACACACACACACACACACACACACACACACACACACACACACCACGAAAAAATAATATATTCACACTAACGCATGAATATCAATAAATAGGAAATGAACACAACACGTGTTTGTGAATAATGATAACTCAGTTCTAAGACTGAAAAGAAAATGCATTCGGTGCTAGCATATTGGATGCAAATAGTTATGGATTCTTGCCAAACACGAACAAGTACTCAGAAAATACAAAATTGTGCACACCGCAAAATAGATCTTTCTGTGTTAATGTTTGTTTGCTTGTTTGTTTTTCGGGGAGCCGGGGTGGCCGAATGGTAGAGCGTTGGACTTCTAATGTTCGGGTCGTGAGTTCGTATCCCGTCTGGGGCCAAATATTTGTGCTGTTGCCCCGTCTTTGATATCACCCTGTGTGGTGGAAAAGGACGTTAAACCCCCCAAACACCTACCCAGTCACCCACCCACCCGCTTGTTTGTTTTCATTCGGCTTTTTATTCAATATTGCCCTGGCCTTACGTTTGTTCGACCAGTTTCAGCCTCCTGCAGCTCCCAGCCCGAAAGTGAGTGAGTTAGATTTGTACAAATCGCGGACGAAAAGCGGCAGAAATGACTTTCCGCTCGACAGAGCTCACGAAAGGGGTGTCAGCATAATTGACCATCAGAGTGACCGCTCTTGGTCCGTCCATCCGGGGGCTGCGCGTGTCCTATTGAGCGCCTCCTAGCGGGCCGATTATCGAGGAGACAATTCTTCCAGCTTCCTCTTTCCTGGCCCGCCACGCCTGGCTCTTGTGAAGAACTATGGGTGTTTTTCACGGGAACCGCGGGTCCCCACGCCCGTCCATATGGGCGGAATTAATGTCTGAACTTTACTTCAGCCATTCAACGGTCGAGTCATAGACAGTGGCGGGGGTCACTGCAAGAAATGGCTGTTTTCCAGGGAGAGGCAAGGTGTTGGGCGAGCGGCCAGCTCAGGGGGGAGACTGTTGTGATGCCTTGGTAGGAGAAGTAATCGAGCTTCAAAGAAATTTCCCGTGTTCGTATTTTCTGTGCGGTCTTTTTATTGCGGCGGTGATGTTTGAACAAATCTGAACAAGACTTTATTTCGGCGTAAAGGTACTAACAGAGGGTGTTATGACCACGAGGAGTGAAACATTACTACAATCGCCAAATCGCTTTCGTTTACCGGGTCCTGCGAGGATTTCTGTAGGGAAGCATTTGGTTGTTTGAGGGTTTACTTTCCCCCACCCACAGACGTAAAGAGATAGACGCACCGCCGCACGCTGCCACCGCTGCTTGCGAGTGTCGCTATCGCGGCCATCTTGTGAATACCAGAACTCAAATGCTCTGTGTACAGGACGCCTCGTTCGAAATACAAAGTTCTTTAGAAAGACGTCATCAGAAATGTGACGTAAGATAAAGCGGACCAATGCTATGCGCGCTATGTAAACAGCTGATAGCGTCTGGCCAATGCTATGCGCGCTGTGTAAACAGCTGGCACTTCCAGGTACTCGCAACATGGCGCGCGGCGGATTCACACTTCCAGCACCGCAGGGGGTCTATCTCTATACGTCGATGCCCCCACCACATACGGGTCCATGTAATATCAAAGACGGGGTGATGAGGAAGAAGCCAGCACAAATACCTTGCCCCAGCCGGGATTGGAACTCACGACCCAAGCACTGAAAGTGAAGCGCTCTGTCGGGTTGTCTATCTCAAGCACAACACACACACACACACACACACACACACACACACACACACACACACACACACACACACACACACACACAACCTGCCACTCCACCATCAGGAGGCTTCAGAATTGAAGAAGATCTATGGTAAACCAGACACAGGACAGTCTGAACAAGAAGGTTTTCAGTTTGACTTTAGCATACGTAAGGAAATTCACACACACACACACACACACACACACACACACACACACACACACACACACACACACACACACATCCCTCCCTCCCTCTCATTTTCACATCACCACCATCCCCTCGAGAACATCGACGTAGGCAAAAAGTCGTTATCATAAAACTCTACTCAAGCTTTGAGCTCATTTCTCAACTGTCCTCTACACCAGTTTACCGGATGCGATCCACCCGTAAATTCTCTACCCGGTGCTTCAGACGAATGGGTGCTGAAAGGTGATCCTCGATGGAAAACGGAGATAGTGGTGAAAAAATCCACGTGTGGCTATCTGATCCAGACGACTAGATGGTTGTAGAGGACACTAGTCTCTAGCGGGGCTCTAGCCGCTGCTGTGGAAGTCGCTTTATCAGTGGCAGAGGGACTTTATAACTTTCGCTTGATGAGCTGATCCTGCGGAGAGCATTGTGAAGGCGTTGGCGATATCTTTGCACCATCCGCCGTTCTCATTAACAAACTCTGCTTCAGTTTTGCGTCAAAGGCATGCTGATAGCGTCAGAGGTTGTCAACAGAGATCTAGGCGGATGACAGGTACTGTGGTTTCTGTAGTGCACGAAACAGTAGGGGAGGTGTATCTGTGTGTGTGGGGGGGGGGGGGGGAGGGGATGGGGGATAGCTAGGAGGTTGGGGGGGGGTATCAATAGTTCGGCTGTTTGGGACGAGAGGGGAGGGGGGAGTTGAATGCTTGTTGTGATGTCTGCTTGGATTTACACTAATTAGTTTGGTTCGTAACTGCAATCATTTTGGCGTTCTCAGTAGGGAATTCGACAATGTGCGGGCTGGAGACCAAGCTGGGACTTTTTGCACAGAGGTCGGACACAAGTGGCAAGCGGATTTGTGTGAACTGGCTCTCTGGCCTAAACAGAAAGTAGACGAGCATTAGTCCAGTGAGGCCTGAACTGAAAGGAGACATTCAGTTTCCTTTAAACCCCTGTCAGGTGCGTGCCTTTGCATGGTCTGTTCATGGTAGTAATTGTGTCTAGATTGAAGCATGTTTAGGGGTGACTATGAAGTCTGAAGCTAATATGGAATATATAGGCATTTTGAGGCCTTGTGCATTTGTGTCCTTCGCCCTGCATGGGAATTTCTGAAGATTGAAGCATTTTTAGGAGTGACTATGATGCCTGAGGCTAACACGGAACATACAGGCATTTTAAGGCCCTGTGTATTTGTGTCCTTCGACCTGGATGGGAATTTTTGTTTCTAGATTGAAGCATTATCAGGAGTAATTATGATGCCTGAGGCTAACAGGGAATATAGTGGCATTTTGAGGCCCTGTACATTTGTGTCCTTCGCCCTGCATGGGAATTTTAGATTGAAGCAGTTTTAGGGGTGACTATGATGCCTGAGGCTAACAGAGAACATACAGGCATTTTGAGGCCCTGTGTATTTGTGTCCTTCGACCTGCATGGAAATTTTAGATTGAAGCAGTTTTAGGGGTGACTATGATGCCTGAGGCTAACAGAGAACATATAGGCATTTTGAGGCCTTGTGTATTTGTGTCCTTCGACCTCAGACACCAATATTCACAATGCTGGCACGGAGGCGGGCGAGAAACAGCGAGATAGATAAAAAAAAAAAAGGGGGTTAAAGGCCCTGAGGAGCACCCTCTGTCTTTCTTATCACACACAATCAACAGCTAAGCCCCTAGTCCCTTGTCAAGCAAATGACAACAGAGCCGGAGAGTCAGTCACAGCACGGCGTGAGTCCGCGCTTAGTATGCAGTGTCCCTTGATATGCAATCAGTCCTCTTCTCTACCATGGTGGTATCAGCCTTTAACGTACCTTGCACTCAGCCCGCAAGCATAATGGCCGGAGTATTGCGTTACTGGTAAACGACACCGCGACAACTATTCTTTTGTGCCAAAACAAACAAGTATCTCGAACGATCGCCTTGTTTCTCCGTGGCAGGTAATCGTAGAACCTGCGCGTACGTGGCACGACGGACATGGCGGCGGTGACAATCATTCCCTTTTTTCACTGAAGAGTGATTATGCAAGGGTGGTAATTTGGCAAGGCAACTCCTTTCGCTGGAGAGTGATCATTACAGAGTTGCTGGCACACGATAGGGTTGTGAAGAATACGATCGCCCGCCGTTCTGCGGTTCTAAATTTCAAGGTAATTCATGAAAACTTCATACCATATAAAAAAGCTGAATGGATGTCGTATGGGAAGCGTTCATTGACAAACATCACCGGTAAGGGTATACGCTTTTTAAAGTCCGGTTTTAGCGGGTTTTGAAAGCTGTGTAAGCTAGGGATAGGGTTATGTATATGATGTCTAGACGACAACATTTATTCCCTTTCGTGTATGTATTAGGCACGCAATGACACGGCCGGATACTGCAAAGGAAAAGGTGTTTTTTTTTTACCCATTCAAAATGGAAGCAGGGTTGCACATTTAAGTCGGTCCCAGGACATTGACCTATAAAAATTTTAAATGTCCTATTTTTCCCACCTCATGCGGACATTTGTCCTATTAAAATTTTTATTGCCACTAAGTGGCCAGGACGCTGTGTCCTATCACTTTACTGTTTCCAGGACACTTTGTCCTATAGAAGCTGTGGAAAATGTGCAACCCTGTGGAAGTCACGTTTGATTTCCATCACAATAAGAGCACTAAAAGCGCTAGCTCGAGTTTCTGTGAACAGGATTCTTTCCAGCATTAGGGGCTCACCGTTACGTTATAGTGGCCCACTTATTCCACAATGATCACCTTACTTTTTCTGACCCATTTGCCGAACCTCTCTCTCTCTCTCTCTCTCTCTCTCTCTCGGGGAGCCGCGGTGGCCTAATGGGAGAGCGTTGGACTTCTAATGCTCAGGTCGTGAGTTCGCATCCCGGCTGGAGCCAAGTATTTGTGCTGGCTTTTTCATCGTTGTCCCGTCTTTGATATCACCCGTATGTGGTGAAAAAGGACGTTAAAACCCCCAAACACCCACCCCCCCTCTCTCTCTCTCTCTCTCTCTCTCTCTCGTTCGTTTTTATGTACATACTGATTATTTGTTACAATTGCTTGATGTACGTAATCTCATAATCGTTTTCTCTTGATTTCAACATGGTTTTTTATTTCGTTGGCGAGTTTACACAAACAAGTATTCAGGCGGTGGCAACAGGCCATAAGCCTATATATAGCCTCCGCCTGTAATATAATCGTTTTCTCTCCCCCCCCCCTCCATTTCTTTCTTTTGATATATTTACGGTGTGTGTGTGTGTGTGTGTGTGTGTGTGTGTGTGTGTGTGTGTGTGTGTGTGTGTGTGTGTGTGTTCGCGCGCGATCGCGCTTTACTTAGTTGTAGCTTACTTAGTACTAGTTGCAGCCTAGCAAGGACAAGATATAAGACAGGTCTGCGCACCTAATCTTTTATTCTTGTAAAATAAACTCTCTCTCTCTCTCTCTCCCTCTCTCTCTCTCTCTCTCCCTCTCTCTCTCTCTCTCTCTCCTAATTCGGCAACAACAAAAAGAGGAGAGAAAAAAGGTTCATGCACTGGACAAAATGACAGAAGACTAATGACATTCCTGGCAGATGCGGCCAAGATATCTTCCCTTTCACGCGCTCATGATCGCCACACATATACATTAACCACAAAACTAACGATGTAACAAAGTTGACCACGATACACGAGAACGCTACAAAATGCTGCAACCCGACCCTTCAGAAGGGCAACTATCGTGTGTCCGGACGACTGGCCTATCTCCAAATGACAACAGGTTTACAACGAGAGATGGAGCCGATGATCCCACTCGGTACACAACCCGAGCTGCTGAAGGCAGGTCCATCATTCAAGGTCAAATTTCACGGTGCCCTTTTTTTCCGTCGGTGATCAGGAGATCGTCCTCTACGTGACGAATGTAGAAGATCCGCCCTCACAAAGTACCGCTGCTAGTGGACAATGGTTCGGTGATCTTAGAGGATCTTTCGCGGTTCTGTATTGAATCCTACACGTAAAGGAGAGCTTGCGAATATGAGATATTATTGCCGGTCAGCGACCTAGAGCGACAGTGTCATCATCATCAGTGTGTGAAACTTTCACAGCAGCAGCTGCTTAGTCTGTCGTTTTATTTTCCACCAGTCCTGCCGGCTTCACTCGTCACCTATCAACCGTCGCGCAACTTGAGGGGAGCCGGGGTGGTCAGATGGTAAAGCGTTGGACTTCTAATGCTCGGGTCGTGCAGTGAGTTCGTATGCCGGCTGGGGCCAAATGTTTGTGCTGGCTTTTTCATCGTTGCCCCGTCTTTGATATCACCCGTATGTGGTGGAAAAATATGTTAAACCCCTAAACACCCACCCACCCACCCGCACAACTTGAAATCTTTTGTCGAGCGCTGTTTCAGTCTTGTCACATCAACCTTTTGGGATTCTCTGTATGCAAATCTGAGAAATGCGCCCACACTGTCTGTTTTTAAGAGCAATCTTAAAACGTCCCTTTTTGGGGCAAAGCCTTCCATTCATTTCCTGTATAGTTATTAACTAATCAGTTTCACCAGTGTATGTTTGTCCATCATTGTAAACTATGTGTGTGAGTGTCGGTGAGTGATCGGTGCATTAAGTTTTATTGATACATTTGCGCCCTACAAATACCAGTTATCATTATCATTATCATATTAGTATCATTATTATTATTATTTTCAAACAGCTAGCTGGTTTCGGCTTCGTGTACAAGAGACATTACAAAGGATTTTGTAGCAGGGCCGTTTACGAAACTCCTACCAGAAGAGTACGCAGTAGCCCTTCTTAAATTCCATCTCAGTAACCATAATTAAGTTCCCTGTTGAGGGTGGGTGGGTGTTTGGGAGTTTAACGTCCTTTTCCACCATGAATGGATGATATCAAAGACGGGGCAACGAGAAAAAGGCCAGCACAAATAGTTAGCCCCAGCCGGGATTCGAACTCACGACACGAGCATTGAAAGTCCAACGCTCTATCCCGGCTCCCCAAGCTCCCTGTTGAACAAGTCAGAAAACAAGGTACATGTATACCCAGAGAACAGCGACTGTGCAGAAAATGTGGCATGCGTGCAGTAGGGACGAATTTCATTTAATTCTAGAATGTCCAGCGTCACGATTTCAAGAGGAACGTGACGAGCATATATCATTTCGTTTCCTCAGAATTAAATCGTTATACAATCTTTGTAAACTGTTGGGATTAAAATCCAAAAAGGTTGCCCTTGCTCTAAATGTTTGAAAGCGAGTAGGGCTGAATAATGCGCGCGCGCGCGCGCGTGTGTGTGTGTGTGTGTGTGTGTGTGTGTGTGTGTGTGTGTGTGTGTGTGTTGCACATACATCTTTTGTCAAACTTGACTCAGTAAGTATCGTTTTGTCTATATGTGATCTTGGTTTGTGTGTTGTTTCTTTTATATTGTATCCTCCCTACCCGAAAAGGGGAAAAATGAAAATAAAATCTTATATCTTGAATCTTGAATCATTGTGAAAACAACTCCCAACTTGATTATGCGTCCTTGTCAGTGGGAAGCGGGTACCACACCGTGAAACTATACAGATACGTTTTACCTGATGACCTGGCGCTGGTGTGAACTGTGCAAGAGATCGCCCTCAGCCTTGTGTAGGGGATGACAGAGGGGCAGTTTTACTGGGTCCGCACTCCGCCTTGTCGACGCCCGACAGTTTCTTCAGTTTCTCTGTCCACCTGTGCCCAACAACCCATTATTTTTCGTCCATTGTCCGAGTGTAATTTTAGTAGGATACATTTTCTTGTTGTTGGACATTCATCTGGGTTGGAAGAAAAGGAGAGAGAGAGAGAGAGATCGTGACCGAGGAGGTGGGAGAGGAAATACGAAATTTGTTGCTGTCGACGCTGTCTGAGATGGAGTATTGGTTTGGTTGGTTGGTTGGTTGGTTGGTCTGTGGTTTAAAACGTCACGGGTGGGTGGGTGTTTGGGAGTTTAACGTCCTTTTCCACCAAAAAACGTCACATCAAACTTTAATGGGGATATATTTCCAACAGATTCTCATAGAAAGAACAACGTAGCCTCAATGCGATTTAGCAAAACTTTCAGGCGTGGTTTTTATCGGAACTGCCTCAAATCGCGGTAGACTCGGGCTAACCGAAACCGGGCTGAGCTTAGTAATACCGAAGAAGGAAAAACTCAAACTACTCGGTGACAAGGAAAGTGGACAGTTGTGAACAACTTTGAGGTCTCCGTGTTATTTCACAGTGTGCACAGAAGCGGTGAAAACTGTCGCATTCACCAGCACCAGTACATTCTCGGCCTGTTTCGAGATTATTACCTGCATGAGTAATCTTCCTTGCCGCAACAAGCACGCATTTTTCGCGGCGGAGCACAAAGCTGCCACGAAAAAAAATGACTGATTGCTGCGGGTCTATGTATGCACGGGGGACTACTCATGCAGGTAAAAATCTCGAAACAGGCCGAGAATGTACTGGTGCTGGTGAATGCGACAGTTTTCACCGCTTCTGTGCACACTGTGAAATAACACGGGGACCTCAAAGTTGTTCGCAACAGTAGACTTTCCTTGTCACCGAGTAGTTTGATTTTTTCGTTCTTCGGCATTACTAAGCTCAGGCCGGTTTCGGTTAGCCCGAGTTTGCGTCGTCGCGGGGACCAAGAGTAGCGAGGCCCCCGGAACGGGAATGCAGCAGAGACAGCCGAACACTTCCTGCTCCACTGTCCTCAATATTCTAACACAAGTTACGTCGGCTTACCATCTACACACTACCTCCACAACACTCTGACATAAATACACTCCTTCACGGTAACAGGCGTCTCTCTATGCACGAACAAATTCACATTGCATTGTCAGTAAAGTTCAGGATTTCATAACTTGTGCAGCACGTTCTTAGTTACATAATACTTTCTAACAGAGTCTAGCGCAACCCAGCGGAGATTTTTTTTTCCTCGTTGTGAGTACACGTAGAACCTCTCTCTCTCTCTCTCTCTCTCTCTCTCTCTCGCTCTCCCACGTAGTGTTCAAGTATCAAAAAAGCTGCTTCAATAGCTCATGATCCGTCCCACCCCGCCCACATCTTGTTCGAAGTTCTGCCTTCACGAGCACGGTATAGAGCGATAAAGACCAAAAACAGTCAGGTTCAGAAACAGTTTCTATCCTACAGCCGTGAAGTGTGCCTGCTCACCCTCACCCCTCCCAGCTGATATGTGATAACATGATGTTGTATTTCATCAAATTACTTTATTAGTCTGTTTTATTGTTCTTAGCGTCTTAACTTTATAGTAAGTAAGGTTTAATGTGACCTTATTAGCATTGAAGTGCGAGTGACTGTAATATAAGTGAGCAAGTATGTGTGATTGCAAAGCAGCTCTTTTAAACCACAACGAATTCCTAATGTTTATACATATGGCAATAAAGTTATGTTTATGTTTATAATTACGGATCAGTTTGTTCTGCCATTGCAATACCGTCACAATGCATTCGTTCCACCCTGAGCATTACCCTGAGCTGTGCTTGTTCATACTCAGTCATTAATTCAGTGTTACTTTTTTTACAACCTGTATTGCAATAAACTTGTTTAAACCAATCCCCGGTAGACAGTTTTGTCAGGCAACCCTCCAAATCCAATCACGGGACACTCGCTTGACCTGCCCAGACCCTTGCCTCGGGCGTCGATTGGACAAAAGATGTCCAATGGCTGTAAAGTTTATTCAAAGTCATCTTCATGAGGTCGCGGGGTTGAACCGAGCGTTTCTCCAGTGCTTTTTAATGTACAACCACTGAGGCGCTGGACAAAAACCCCTCAACCCACAACTACCCATACCTAAACACTCCAAAGTTATTCTGGGATTCATATTAAAAAAGCAGCATTTTTATTTCCCTGTACAGGGTTTCCACCTTTGGACTGTTACCAAAACGGCCCTTTCAGCCAAGACACTTATCGTAGACCCAGAGAACGCAAATTTAGTTGTTCTTACCCCCACCCCCCCCCCCACCCCCCCCCAAGTTCATTCACAGCTTCCTCTGCCTTCATAACAAAAACGAGTGTTGTGCTTGTCCGGAAGGTAGAGAACTGGCCCGAAAATGTAGAAGTAGTTTACACTCTGTGACTTGATCCCAGTAGATTAAATTATCCTGAGGACCTGCTAATGTAACACTTGAAGCTAAACCTTTATTGCGCCCCGCCAGCCCCTCCGACCACGGGGAGAAATTTTGGGGAAGGGCAGGAAGGCTTTTGAGGGCCCTGTTTTACACCTTTGTTGTATGCACACCCACTTACACCCGCGTAGCGCACCCACCAGCTCTCTCTCTCTCTCTCTCTCTTATCCACACACGCATGCACGCACGCAAACACGCGCGCGCGCGCGCACACACACACACACACACACACACACACACACACACACACACACACACAACAACAACAACAACAACAACATACGCTCGCAAGCACCAATACACACACGCACACACGCGCACACACACCACCACCACCACCACCACACCACCACCACCAACAACAACAACAACAACTCACTGGAATAGGGGATTGGTGCGATCTCCGTCTCTGTCTCTGTCTCTCTTTTTCTCTGACATATATGCACCGATGCACACACTCAGAGTGTGTGAGGGACGTCTACACACACACACACACACACACACACACACACACACACACACACACACACACACACACACACACACACACACACAAGCTTGAACGCACACCCTCACGTGAATGCATCAAACGTTTATTCAATCACTTGTCTCTTTTATTCCTTGACCCGCATCTGAACCCTGCAGAAGGAGTTCGTGTTTGCATATTTAGCACTTCGTATCTAAAAGCCTTTTTAAATGTTTGTTCAAGTCTGCTGGGCGCTTTAAAAAAAATTCACAGAAAGCGCACATTGAAATTGTAACTGCATGCATCTTGCGGAGAGCTTTTCTTGCCCATACCCTTTCGAAAGCGTGCTTTACGTCGTGTTAACCCCTTGCAGTACCTTTAATTTTCACCCGTTTGCGAAGCATAATGAAAAGAGTAACGTAGAAACCGTTTAGAAACAAATCAAGTCTCAGCGACTGCCACAGCCCCCCCCCCCCCCACTCCCCACCCACCCCCACTCACCCCACTCAAAAACCCACCCTCTAAACAGAATTATTAAACTCCCACAAACACCCTTCAAATCCTTTCGGGTTTTTTTGTAATGCTTCTTGCGGGGCCAGGCAAATAAAAACTGTAATAAAAAAGAAAAACAAATTAAGTCTTTGACTTCATTCTGTTTGGCGCGTCGAGTGTGACACCTAAAGAATGTTTAGAGTTTGAAGCAGGTAGCATAATCGACAATTCAGCAAATCCGTTTCAATACCGCGATGGCACACGGGCAGGGACGGGTGCGTGCACCGGTGTCAGTGAATGCGCAGTTTCTGGACGCAAGCGAGTTCTGTCTATTTTACTGTACTGTCCAGATAAGGCGAGGTAACATGAACAGTTTTATTTTATCATGTTTTTAGTCCCCCAGCCACTGGAAGGGGAAACACAGATAAAGATAAGATAAGATAAGGTTACTTTATTAATCCCTCATGGGGAAATTTCGTGTCCGCCCAGACACAGCAACAATACAATACAAAAATTCATCAAAATTCTGCACACACACACACACACACACACACACACACACACACACACACACACACACACACACACACACCGCAAAGATCACAGTTGTATGGCGCACACACTGGTTAGAAACAGGTACTACCGCAAGAGGGCAGACCTGGTGGGATTTGGAAGGGGCAATAGATGGAGGGGCGGGGGGGGGGGGGGTCTTCTTTTAGGATGATTATGCAAACAACGAACGTAGAGTATTTTCGATTAAAAAAATAATTGTTGCGTGTATTTTTGGTTGGTTGGTTGGCTGGTTTGGGGGATTGGTACGATCTCTCTCTCTCTCTCTCTCCGCTCACACACACACACACACACACACACACACACACACACACACACACACACACACACACACACACACACACACGTGTTCCCCCTGGACTTTTCCTCGTTACCCCGTCTCCGGTATCACCCGTACGTTGTAGGGAAAAAAAAAAAAAAAAAACTCAACCATCTAACCAACCCACTGCTGCTGTATGCATGCTGGGCAAAATTTATGTGCGTTAGGAATCTTTGCGGGTCGGGGGTGCACTCACCATTGCCAGTGGACGATATGGCGCCAAGGCACGACCAGTGACCGAGGGTCGTTCAGTTCATTCTCACTCTCTCGGGTTAGCTCGTTCCATTAAAAGTTATATCTCCCGCCGAGCTATATGATACGAAGCTTTTATTCACCTGCAGCACGTGCAAGCGATGTTCCGATTGGCCGCTCGCGCTTTAGTGGGTCATTTGCGTCGCGTGCCATGTCGCAGGAGGTCTATGGAACATAGTGTGATATACAATGCATGCCGGGGCAATGGTACGTGAAAAGAGCGCAGCCCACCTCCTTTCCGTCCGTGCCATTAACGCACGCAATATTTTATGGAAAATCACGTGATTGCGCTCTTTGATAATGACTGTAAATTTTAAGGGTGGGGAATACGTGTTCAAACGGAGTAGCGCTAGGGTGGGTGGGTGAGTGGGTGTTTAGGGGTTTAACGTCCTTTTCCACCACATACGGGTGATATCAAAGACGGGGCAACGATGAAAAAGCCAGCACAAATATTTGGCTCCAGCCGGGATACGACCCGAGTATTGGAAGTCGAACGCTCTACCATTCGGCCACCCCGGCTCCCCAGAGTAGCGCTAGGAGAGAGCAAGTGAAGCGCTATTTACAACGCTGAGTATATCAGCAGGAATTTTTTTTTTTTTTAATTCGGACGTAACCTTAAAAAAAATGCATGGGACCATATACACGTTTAGCTGGATTGATGATGGGCATTCTTCATTTTCTTCATCGATCACTTCTTCAGGTGAGTATGGCAGTTGTCCCCACGTATGTAGCGGTCCGGAGGGCCTCCAGGTCGCCGTGATAGAGTTTGTCCCTCATGGGAGTTGGCTCTGGCCATGTGACTCGTCTGGGACCATCCGGCAGTGGGCAGTTTTGGAGAAGGTGTTTTGTGGTCATCGGGGCTGTGTCACAAGGGCACATCTCTGACTGGCCAATTTTCAGTTTGTGGTACATGTGGGCATTTAGTTTATGCATGATATGCACGTGTTTTTTTTTTTTTAATTTCAAGACGTCCTCATCACTTCAAGTTCTTGTAGGTGTGGTCCCCATCCTTAAGGTGTCACTAATAGCATTGATGCTTCAGTTCAGGCATGCAACCGTATTTGCAAACGAGATCTACACTATTCATGGCATTTTCCCTTTTCTCGCTCCACGTGGTCGTTAGTACAGTGCAGGGCAATTATCAAGGTCGTGTATCATACTCAGAAAGCGACAGAGCATGCAGCATTAAGCTTGGCTGCGATGAGACTGCACTTAACACATTTCGTACCGCGCGCGAGTAGCCCACGTCCTTTAATCTTTTTCGGTTTTGGCCCTGTATGCAGAAAGTCAGGCAAGATCAACGGTTCTTTGACGGCTCTTATTGCAGCAAATGCGAATATAATCAAAGTGCAACCACTCCCACTAAGCCAACTTTAAACCCATGCAGAAATGAATTATTTGTGTGTGTGTGTGTGTGTGTGTGTGTGTGTGTGTGTGTGTGTGTGTGTGTGTGTGTGTGTGTGTGTGTGTTTTCACTGAGGCCACTGGTTCATACCCCCAAACTTACCTGGTAGGAATTGAGTTAATGTTTTGTAGAACTACGGTGTTTGTTTGTTTGTTTGTTTGTTTGTTTGTTTGTTTGTTTGTTTGTTTGAGCGTTCTGCAGAACTGCCATCCGGAGGTAAGGCATTCAGTGAAAGGGGAGGCTATTATGGAGGGAACTCGTACATATCTATTTTTAGACGGTTAGGGTTAGGGTTAGGTTTAGGGTTAGGGTTAGGGTTTGGTTAGAGTTTGAACGCGCTATCGGGGGTTTCCGGAATCCCGTGACCTCAGGTGACGTCCGTCTAAAAATAGACCTGTACGAGTTCCCTCCATAATAGCCTTCACCTTCAGTGAATACGTATCGTAGACGAATCTCCCAGACGAAAGAGTGCATCTGAAGCGCGCTGTCTCCTATGGCTCAGTGAGCCAATCCGATCCACCCTATTGCGAGTGAGTGTCATTATGCGGAGTACTCGTGCACTTGGCACTTCGCCTCTAGAGATGAATACAACTTCTAATGGACAATAAAGAACTTCCTAACTGCACGGCGTGTGTGACACTTTTAGGTCACTCAAGCAAGAAAGAAAAAAATCTTTTCATCACACTTTTTTTTTTTTTTTAAATCCCATCCCATTTTCTCTTTCAGTATGCTCGTAACGTCGCTGAGATGGAACACTGCCGCTTTCGAAGCTGCAATGTTGTTAGCCAGATAGAAGGATGTTTCATTTGGCCATCGCGACCGTTTTTGTGACTTTGTGGCTTCTAATTTTAAAGAAATGCGACTTTCTTTGAGCCAGGGGAGCCGGGGTGGTCGAATGGTAGAGCGTTGGACTTCTAATGCTCGGGTTGTGAGTTCGATCCCGGCTGGGGGCAAAGATGATATCACCTTGATATCACCCTGTGTGGTGGAAAAGGGCGTTAAACCCCCAAACCCCCACCCCCACCCCCTTCTTTGAGCTAACGGTCCTTTCCTGAACTGACTGGGACTCGACAAATCTTTTTGAAACAACCACCAATCAGCGCTGTCCTCAGACCGGTACCAAATCACGTCGTGTGATCAGTACGCGGTACGCTTCTTGAACAAACATACACGCCTGGAAGAGTCATCACGATGGTTTCAGACGCTGTATTGTGTGACCAGCTTGAATCTGATTCACAGATCTTCTTCTTCTTCTTCTTCTTCTTTGCGGTCGCTGGGGTCACACTGGCAGGCCGGATGTCACGATGAAGTGGGCCGTTTTCGGAAGTTCCTGCCGGCTACCGTACAGCTTGGAGTGCAGACTGGTCTCTTCTGGCCACACTGCTGTACGCAGCTCCTGGAGCTTGGGGCACTGCTGGAGGACATGCTCTGCTGTTTGCTCGCCGGTGCCGCAGCTGCACTCTGCATTGGGGGCCAGTCCGAGCTTCCGGTGCATTTGTGCATTCACAGATTAAGC
Source organism: Batillaria attramentaria (assembly GCA_018292915.2). Lineage (NCBI taxonomy): Eukaryota > Metazoa > Mollusca > Gastropoda > Batillariidae > Batillaria > Batillaria attramentaria. The sequence goes on along the minus strand of JACVVK020000679.1, from coordinate 183,108 downwards.
ACATCCGATGACAAGTTTTCCGCACACTGTTGTATGCCTGTCATACGTATTGTGACTTGAAACGTAGACGAGGGTAGGTGGGTTGTCTTGACTGTGGAGCACGGCGCTGGCTGCTGCGGCGAGGTTGTACAATGTTGTATTATATGGCCTGCCTTGGCTTAATTCCTTTGCTTCTTTTGATACCAGCGAGCACGGCTGTCAGCCGGAGATACTGCGGGAATGAGGAGTGGGTGGGTGGGTGTTTGGGAGTTTAACGTCCTTTTCCACCACGTAAGGGTGATACCAAAGACGGGGCAACAAGAAAAAAGCCAGCATAAATGTGTGGCCCAGCCGGGTAAAAAAAAAGACACTTCCATATTTCAGAAGGCTGTCTTTCGCATATTATGCCTGGAGCCGGAATAGTGGAATGGCAGAGCGTAGGACTTTCAATGCCGCTGGGGTCGTGAGTTCGAATCCCGGCGAACAAACGATTGTGCTGGGCTTTTTCCTCCTTGTCCCGTGTTTTGATATCACCCATATGTGATGGAAAAGGACGTTTAACCCTTGAACACCCACCCAGCCACCCACTCACCGTTCACACGTGAAGCGTTAAACGGACTCCGTGTTTAATTGGCGGGAAAGAGAGTAAACCGAACATGTCTTAGCATCTTGCTGCAAACTCATCAGCGAGGACCAACACCCTATTGTTAAAGGTATTGTGTCCAAAAGCAGGCACGGGTACCTATCCAAACAGAGGCCAGCGTTTTACACCCTCCCCCAAAAGAGCAGCCGAGACGTTTTCATGCCGTTTCCACGGTGACCAAGATTTTGGTCCGCATCCCCGAAAAGTACGAAGGTCATACGACACCATGAGCTTTAGGGTCGGTCCCTCGACAGTGCTTTCACGATGCTTTGCACGATGCGGAACCGACACTACGGTGTTTGGGGAGTGGCGGGGAAGTTTCGAAAACTCCATCAGTGCAGTGAGGACAGTCATTTACTGACGTGTCATGTCAAGCACTTAGTGTAGAATTCTGTTTGAATTTCACTGAAATTCAGTGAAGAATAAATCCATGTTTAGGAGCTGCAGTTGTTTGTACGTAAAGGACTTTAAGCCGTAGAGCAACGCATGGGTGCGATAGTTGAGAGATGATTAACTGACTTCTGTGACCTGTGCGATCGAAAGTCATAATTTGTGGCCGGAAAAAATCAGACAGAAATAGGCATAGATGCAAGAGAAGATAAGAAAAAAAAAAAAAAACCTTTATAGTCTCAATGGTGAGAAAAATGTTTTAGGATGACTAGTGACGTAGAAATAATAATAACCAAACACAACCAAACTACAACATCACCAAACTACAACATCACCAATATACAACATCACCAAACTACAACATCACCAATATACAACATCACCAAACTACAACATCACCAATATACAACATCACCAAACTACAACATCACCAATATACAACATCACCAAACTACAACATCACCAATATACAACATCACCAAACTACAACATCACCAAAACACATCACCAAAATACAACATAACCAAAACATACAACCAGTATCGCAGTGTCTTCGTATCTTTCGAGTAAATACGAATAACTCGATCTGTTCTCAGAACCTCAGTTCAGCTTCTGGTCAAGCCTTCCGGCTACCATTCAGGGGAGCCGGATAGCCGAATGGTAGAGCCTTGGGCTCTCAATGCTCGGGTCGTGAGTTCGAATCCCGGCTGGGGCCAAATATTTGTATTTTTCTCGTTGCCCCGTCTTTCACATCACCCTTACGTGTTGGAAAAGGACGCCAAAACTCCCAAACACCCACTCGTCCACTCCTACCATTCTCGCAGTATCTCCGGCTGACAGCCGTGCGCGTTGGTATCAAAAGAAGCAAAGGAATTAACCCAAGGCAGGCCATATAATATAACATTGTACAACCCCGCCGCAGCAGCCGCCGTGCTCCACAGTCAAGACAAGGGTTTAAACCGTATCACAACAACAGTGGCGAGACAGACAACGCATGTGACCTAGGGTGTATCTTCACGCTTGATCTCCCGACCTCCGTGGCGTGACCCGAGACGTCTAATTTCGTTCGTCAAACACGCCAGCTCTTTCATTAAGCTTTCGTCTCAACCCTCGTCCGCAGCCTCGGAAATGAATGGCCGTGCGATACTAAGAAATGGAGGGGTACGGTACTATACGCTGCTGCTGCGAGACGCCGCGCCTTGGAATCGCTTATTAAGCATTAACAAGATACTGCTATACACACACGTGTGTGTGTGTGTGTGTGTGTGTGTGTGTGTGTGTGTGTGTGTGTGTGTGTGTGCGCGCGGGAGAGAGACAGAGAGAGAGAGACAGACAGACAGACGGACAGGCAGACAGACAGTCAGAGAGAGAGAGAGAGTGTGTGTGTGTGTGTGTGTGTGTGTGTGTGTGTGTGTGTGTGTGTGTGTGTGTGTGTGTGTGTGTTTGTTAAGGCTTTTGTGTGTGTGTGTGTGTGTGTGTGTGTGTGTGTGTGTCTGTGTGTGTGTCTGTGTCTGTGTGTGTGTGTGTGTGTGTGTGGTAAGGCTTTGTGTGTGTGTGTGTGTGTGTGTGTGTGTGCGTGTGTGTGTCTGTGTGTGTGTGTCTGTGTCTGTGCTCCCCATCCCGCCGTCCCGCGCCAGTCCTAGGTTAATAGAAAAAGTATAGAAGGGGACATGCGCCCCGCCCTGCTTCCTACTTCGTCTTCTCTCCCCTGTCTCCTCCCACCTTTTTCTCGGCTTCTTTTGTATATTTTTTTTTTCTTTCTTGGTTATAATAATAACCGTGAAGAAATACATTAACCTCAGTGTATAGCGCTGTGTTTCCCCCCCATTTACCTGCTCTGGGGTACTCGCGACAAAAAAACAGCTCTGGGTAGAGCGTCTCTTCTCTTTCGTTCCCGTGGTTTTTGCGGTTGCCGCTCAGGTAGAACTTGCGACTCATGAAAGTTTTAAGTTTAGTATGGGCAAAGCTTACTGAGACATCTGCATTTTTTGAAAGTTCCAAGATGAGGTTGAGTGGGTGGGTGTTTGGGAGTTTAACACCCTTTTCCACCACGCAAGGGTGACTGATATCAAAGACGGGGCAACGGGGAAAAGGCCAGCACAAATATTTTTTTTTTGGCCCCAGCCGAGATTCGAACTCACGACCCGAGCATTGAGAGGCCAATGTTCTAGCATTCGGCTATGCCGGTTTCCGTGCCAAGATGAAACCTACCTGTGCATCATATAGGTTAAAGTTCTGGCTCACTTTTCACAAATATTGACTGCGAAATCAATAGGTTATTCTTTTGATTCTGCTGACGTAAGTGTGTGCTTGTTGCAGATTTCGTGTAGTTTTGTGTTGTTTTGAGCTTTGCAGCTGGCACTCATAGTAGTCGTTCGGTCCGGGAGGCCGGGTTCGAGTCCCAGCCGAGGCAAGCGGGATTTTGCATACCTACGTCGGCTCCCACCCAGAGCGGGTGTGCTTCCATGATGTGGACGATTACACGGCCGGATCCGCAAGTGCCGTAGTTCCCGGGTCTGGTTAACGCCGGGATATTTATGACAGGAAGCGTGGAATGCGGCCCTGTCCAACAGTCCCAAACCACACGGACCTCAATAGCATCATCATACCATCATCCTCATCTCTATCATCATGCATAATAAAAATTGCCCAAGCTTCCGAGCCCTTCGTAGATTCCACCCGTGACTTGGCAGGAACACCACTGGAGCTGGCAAAGAGTTGGGGCAGAAAAAAAATTCTCGGATGCTTGTTTGGACGCGGCATTCGAAAACCCACTCAGGTCCAGGCTGCTTCGTTTCCCACACTATTCAGAACAAATGAAGTCGTAGGCCACGAGATCGATCCGTTGTGTCCTTGAGGACAATTAGTGGTCGACTTAGCTTCAACCTAATTGGGTGATTCTAAATACACGCTGCCAAACCGCACATCAAGCGAAGGGTAAAAGATACCGGAAGTTGCATGTCTGTCACCGGAACCTTCTTCACGGGTCGTCACTCTTGTTCACAAGGCTCACGGACCTCCAGCGTTACTTCCCCTGGGTCTCCGTTTTTCTTGTCGCGTAATTCGTATAATTGGCACATTGAACGATTTCTGTGTCTGTGTGTGGGGGTGTGGGGTTGGGGGGGGGGGGGAGATATTCTCTCGGACTTTGCAGAATCATAGAATGAAGACACTCCTACACACGTGTCGTTTTCCTTTGCACGCTTGTCGGTTTTCTTTTCCTGTCTTTATGAATCGGACAAATGAGCTCAAAACGTGGGCGCAGTTCGCGTGTGCGTGACTTTTTTGGTGCATCATTTGGTCCTCGCATGAAATAACTTTTGTTATAAATCCTTTTTCCCCGCACAAAGTGGCAATTACGATTTTTTTTTTTTTTTTTTTTTGTGGAGTTGGGCGGCGCGGGGGGGGGGGGGGGGGGATGAGGAAGCATAATTCTTCATGTGTACAAATATCAGCTTTTGCAAGGTTATTCTGTATCAACTTTCACTTCTTAAGAGTTTGTTGTCGTTGTCATTGTCGTTGATGTCGTCGTTGTTGTCGTTGTTGTCGTTGTTGTTGTCGTTGTTGTTGTCGTTGTTAGTATTGTGGTGGTTGTTGTTAGGTTATTTATATATTGATTATTTACTGTTGAATATGGCCATTGGCGGGGAAAAAAAACCGGATGTACTGCGAATTTGATGTTACAGGGAAATCAACACAAAACGTGTTCTCTCTCTCTCTCTCTCTCTCTCTCTCTCAGTCAGTCCGTCTCTCACTTTGTGTCTGCATTTCTGTCTGCCCGTGCACTCGTTCGCCAGTTAGGCACTCATACCCGTCCCCCGTGGGGTTGTCCCCTCCCCCTATCAATCTGTCCCTTAAAGGGGGCCGCTTAGCTTCATTATGGCCAAGGAGAGTGGTGCTTTCGAGCGCTGGAGTGGGGGAGGGGGGAAGAAGGAGTAAAGATGGGGGGTCTTAGGGGAAGGGGGGGGGGAGGACATTCAAAGGTGTCGTAGATGTGTGCATGCTGCACTTTCTGCCCTTGGTGCATTCCCCCGCCGTGGATATGCATCACCTGGACTCTTTCGAATTCTGTGTACTCTTAATTTTGCATGAGATAGGGACCCGGGTTCAACGAACGCACAGACGGGTATTCATGGACACAGTAGAAAGTGTGTCTTTTTTTTCAAATTTGCTTCTTTTCTTTTTTTTTTACATTAGATACATACTACCAAGGTACCATAATTATCTTATGTTAATCGCACCCAGCACTTCACGTTCATCATACCCAGACGTGACAGGTGGAGCCGGGACAGAGCGTTGGACTTTCAATGCTCGGGTCGTGAGTTCGAATCCCGGGTGGGACCAAATATTTGTGCTGGCCTTTTTCTCGCTGCCCCGTCTTTGATATCACCCTTACGTTGTGGAAAAAAGGACGTTAAACTCCCAAACACCCGCTCACCCACCCACCCTATGCCCATTCAGGTTAGTTCTCTGTGTTTGTGTTGTGTTATGGGCAAAGGTATTTCACAGCTTCAAAGTCAGTGTACTGTGGCGGAGTTTGCGCCGCTGACAAAACTGAGAGCAGGGTGATGCATGACTGTGTGAAGAACCTCGCCCTCTGCACCAGGTAAACCTGGAGGTCGTTATCTCGGCACGTGGACCCCCAGATCATTCACGCTACGTCAACCTCATCATCATCATCATCATAACCGTGAGCGTGTCGGTGTACAATCTGCACCACACGAGACAGATCGCCCACGCTATCCTTTAACCCTTTAAAGGCCCATGCAAAATTCGCAATTTTACTTCAAATCTTCAGATCATTACAAGCCACTTCAAGCCACTGTTATGCAATCTTCACCGATCTCTGGCCCAGCAGGGAAGGCCCACGCCTTGATAGTGGCTCCGACTGGTGTGCAGTGGCTTGTTCTTTTGAGCCAGACGTATCATATGGTGGAAAGGGGGTGGTCGGGCTCGCGCTGTTAACAGTTAATGTTTACTGTCATCTAGTTTTAGCGACAGAAAAGTACTGATTGAAATATGAAAATATTGTACAGTTTGATATGTTCTTTTTTCTCCTTTCTTCTCATCTTCCTGTCCCCTTTTCCCTACGACTTCTTATCTCATTCGATTTTTCACGGAAATTTCTCCGCCATGTATGCAAGTTGGTTAATATGAGCAAGCTTCGAAGTCAGTTTTAACTTGTTGTGCTCTGTTGTGTTACTGTTAATTTGTATCTGTACGTGAATAACATTGTCAAAACGAATATGAAGATAAAGAGAAAAAAATGTAGAGTACTTGTCTGTGAGAAGACGTTCCATTTTAGCCCCTAAAACACACACACACACACACACACACACACACACACACACACACACACACACACACACACACACACACACACACACAGAGAGAGAGAAAGAGAGAGAGAGAGAGTATGTAGCGCAGTTGTCTGTGAGAAAACATTCCATTTCAGTCCCAAAAAACCCTACACACACACACACACACACACACACACACACACACACACACACACACACACACACACACACACCACCACCACCACCACCACCACCTGCGTAGACATACTAACCCCACCCCCACCCTCGCCCTCACCCCCACCCTATCTCCCTACCAGACAAGAGACCGACAGTCGGGCTGGCCTGTCAAGGCAAGGAATCCATCAACCAAGAACTGACCATGAAAATAGGGATGCAGCTCAGAGAGACTAGCGCCGGCCATGCATGTGGTCACATCCGGACTGTCCTCAAACTGGGAAGATCTCTGCTCACTGCCGTCGTCGGCTGATTGTGGAGGAACAAAGGACACACCCCCCCCCCTCCCCCCGAAATTCGGACCACGCCAGGTTCGAGTCGACAGATTGATTGCAGCGTCCTCCCACCATTGGATGCTCCCCGCCGTCTAGAGGAAGAAAATTAATGGGGAGCCGCGGTCACTCACAGCAAGCCAGCAAATGTGAAGAGCATTGCCAATAATGAGAGCAAACGACCATCTTGTTCCATGAACTAGGCCAATTCCGAGTTCATTCTGTTGCTAGCTTCCTGTAGTACCATCCGTACGTTTGATACTCTCTGGGCGGTTACCTGGTTACAGAATGTTCTTATCATTTCGAACGATCGGTATGGCACAGCCTCTTAAGTGGATTTAATTCAAATTTAAATTACTGTATTAATCCCAGAAGGGAAATGATAAGCCACCATAAAATTAATAATAAGACTTGCACTGACAGAAGCCTCGTTCATGCACACAAGTAAATCTAATTTCACACACACACACACACACACACACACACACACACACACACACACACACACACACACACACACACACACACACCTGTGTAAGTCCAAAGCACTCATACTCTTAAAAGATAAAACCACTCACAAACATAATTATATCTGAAGCGCTCGCACACTCATGAATAAAACTTACTCTCTCTCACACACACACACACACACACACACACACACACACACACACACACACACACACACACACACACACACAAGCCGTGTGTGCTAACACACCTATGAAAAATAAAATAATATAAAATAAATTTATGAACAATGTCAAATTGTATCACCCGGCTGTGACCAAATATTTTTCTCGCTGCCCCGTCTTTGATATCACCTTTACGTGGTGGAAAAGGACGTTACACTCCCACCCACCCACTTACCCACCCACCCACCCGATTTTTGTCGAATTGTATAAAGTTTACGCTGTTCCTGGCTTGCTTCAGAAATATTGGTACGTTGGGTACTCTCTGAACGGTTACCTGGATTTTTGTCAAATTTTCTAATCATTTCAAATGATCGCTGTGACAATGCATCAGTTTTTTAATCATCGGTGCTTCTTTTTTGTTACCTTCCGTAAACAAGAATTAACACTCACCGTTGTGAAAGTACATGTTTAGCACAAGAAGCATTCATCATACGGGTGCTCACATCATGAAAATATAAGTAAGACGGGAAAGTCACGCACCACCAGTTAATCCGGAAGACTACAGTCATGGAAGGAAAAAGTATTTTGAGATTTATTGTGGGGACAGACCTAAACACTGTCTTAGTTATCGAAATCATAACCAAAGGATTGGGGAGACGAAATCACTATTCGTTCACAACAAATGAGGGAGATGGGGGGGGGGGGGGGGAGAGAGAGAGAGAGAGAGAGAGAGAGAGAGAGAGAGAGAGAGAGCTTTTTTTATGTATGTGTACTTTTTAATTTATTTTATGTATTGTCATTTGTTAATATGCACATGTCCTTTTAAAAAAAAGTGTCTCTATAAAGATTCTTTGATTTTGTTTGAGACGGAAATAAACATGAAGCAAGCAAGTTTCAGTTGTTGATGTTGTCATTGATGTTGTATTGTTGGAAGTGGTCTTGGCGATGCTGGCAGTGGTGCAACCGTCTGTCAGTAATTTCCCAAAGCCACTTTCAAGTCAGATCCAATTTTTCTCACAAAGGAGTAGGTGAGTGGGTGGGTTTGAGTGGGAGGTTTAACGTCCTTTTCCACCACGTCAAGGTGATATTAAACACGGGACAACGAGAAAAAGGCCAGCACAAATATTTGGCCCCAGCCTGGATTCAAACTCACGACCCGAGCATTGAAAGACCAACGCCATTCGGCTATCCCGGTTCTCCTTTCACAAAGGACCGCTGAAGTGAAGACCTCATGAAAGTGTTTCAATATAAACACAGTGTCCAACTAGGGAAATACGTAACCATCTTCATGTCCAGGGCGGGGAGCCAGGGTGGTCGAATGGTAGAGCGTTGGACTTCTAATGCTCGGGTCGTGAGTTCGATCCCGGCTGGGGCCAAATATTTGTGCTGGCTTTTTCATCGTTGCCCCGTCTTTGATATCACCTAACCCTAACCCTAACCCTATGTGGTGGAAAAAGACGTTAAACTCCCAAACACTCACCCCCACCCTCATGTCCTGGGCGATGTCATCATCAACACATTGATTATCTTTTGTTCAAATCCGCTGTAGTCTGATCCAATCTTAGGTCAACATAGCGGAACTCGGCTATTTGCAGATACCGCGTGATTATTTGCGTTGCGCGAGATTATGACGTTATGTCCACGTGCGCGCGCTGGTGACGACAACAAATTGACGTTGGTCATTCTCACCTTCCTGCTTGACAGGCCTGAACAGGGCAGTTGTGCTGATAATGGAGGGAGAGATTGGAAGGTGTATCGGGAGGGTAGGGAGTCATTACTACTGCCCGTGAAAGCAATTTGGTGCTGGCGACGGTCAATCTGTCCAGCAATGTCCTTGTTCCTCCTAGTCATTTAGTCATTCGTCTGTCTGCCAACAATTTTCAGTTTCTTGAAATTCATTTGATTGTGTGTCTCTGTCTGTCACTTTCCTCGTGCAAAAGAATGTCACCAATTTTCAGTTTCTTAAAATTCATTTGATGCGGTGCTGTCTGCACTTTCCTTGAATGACAACGATTGTCAGTTACTTGAAATTCATTTGATTGTGTGTCGCTGTCTGTCACTTTCCTCGTGCAAAATGATGACAACAGTTGCCAGTTTCTGGAAATTCTTTTCATTGTGTGCCTGTCTGTCACTTTCCTCGTGCAAAAGAATGCGAACAATTTTCAGTTTCTTGAAATTCATTTGTGTGTCTGTCTGTCGCTCCTTTCCAAGACACGAATTACAACAATCTTCGCGTTTGTCTGTCAGTTCCTGGCTTTTCTGAAAGAAACTCAATAATCTTCAGGTTTTGCCATAACATGCACTGCGTGTCTGTGTGACACTTTTCTCATACAAGACAATGTCACCAATCGCCAAAGTTTTCCTTATCGTGTAAACGGGGGAAAAAATGTAGATGTTAACACTAATATCATGCCGCCTTGGATCTAGGTAGTAGTTACTTTTTCTTTCTTACCAAATCTGACCCGTTAACGTCTCACTGGTCTAAATTAAACACACACACACACACACACACACACACACACACACACACACACACACACACACACACACACACAAATAATAATAATAACTGAGTATTGTGCAGGCGTGTTACTCAATTTCTTTATCTGGTTCAAAGCTCCGCGAGCTGAACCCACCACGCATGCTCACGTGAACCACACGCATTCTCTCATACACTGGACATGAACACATTACAATCACGTGGTTCCAAAGGTCAGCTCAGCAATTTAAGTTTCGGAATTTAGAGTTACATTTATTTTACAATTTCAGTTTGTGGACTTAACATTTCCAAAGCAGAGGGGGGGGGGGGCGGAGTGCCTGGAGAGAACCCACGACGATCAGCCCGAATGAACGGTGCCACCTACGCGAAGGAAAACTTCTTTGCCACCGTGTAAGACGCGAACCTTACCTCTCGTACCCAGTGGTGACGAAGTCTTTTAACCGCTAGACCACCGACCGCCCCACAAGCAAACAAATTTGACCTTGCTTGGTGAAAATGATGCTAAAATGCATTTATATCTGACAAATCTTGCAGGGTAGACGTTCCACTTGTAAGTTACCTCGTAACAGCTAGTGACACCAAGGGATTTTTTTTTTCTTTGAATACTTTGAAGATTTAAACACCATCTGTCACCAGATCTCTCCGGGATCACCACATGCACCCAATCCCTTACCCTCCCTCCACGCCGCACCGGCCCAACCCTAGCACCCGATTCACGCCATGACAGTTGGCAAAGTACATTATGCAGCAATGTTAACGAGACTATCCAAAAGGCGCAACAACTGGCGCTGCGCATGCACAGAAGGCATTGTGCACCGAGACAGGCGTTTATTGTCTCGGTTAGCCAAGTCTTCAGGTGCAGTGTAACGGCACGCGGAGGTCGTCTTCTCTCTGTGCCGTTTTGTGACCTTCACTTGGCCACAGCTGACTCAGCCGAGTACCTGGTGGCTTCTGTGTCGATGGATTAATTTCTCCATTGGAATGGGGGGGGGGGGAGGGGGGGGAACAAGAAAAGAAAAAAAAACCTGAAATTACCAGTCAGCACGAAATGTTACTCCCACGTGAAAAGTCGTCTTGTCGTCCTGTAACTGTTCTCATAAGGCAGCGTTGTTGTTGTTGTTGGTGGTGGTGGTGGTGGTGGTGGTGGTGGTGTTTGTTTGTTTGTTTTTTGTTGCAGTTGTTTTGTGTTTTTGCGGCTGATTAAAGGAGCTAATTATACCATTTTATATTCACAGGTGGTTCTGAGACGTTTTCGCAGTATCTTTCATCACACCACTTCGACACCTGGACAGTGACTGCGTCTGTAATGCTGGTACTGAGCCAACAGAAGTGTACTCGATGACGCGGCGACCACGCTGAGCGCTGGCTAATGCTACCATTTTTACGCCGAGATGTTTTGGTGGTATTTATCATCACACCACTTCAACACCGGGACAGTAACAGCGTCTGTAATGCTGGCACTGAGCCAACAGAAGCGTACTCGATGACGCGGCGACCACACTGAGCGCTGGCTAATGCTACCATTTTTATGCTCACACGTGGTTCTGAGATGTTTTCGTGGTATCTATCACCACACCACTTCAACACCCGGACAGTAACGGCGTCTGGAATGCTGGCACTGAGCCAACAGAAGCGTACTCGATGGCGCTGCGACCGCGCTGAGCGCTCGAGTCGTGCAGTTTGAATGTTGGACCACTCGCGCAAAGTGTCAACAAAATTGTATCGCATTAAGAGCTGTATGAATCATCAAGATAGAGTATTTCGCGCGTACGGGCGCACTCACGAGCGAAACTGTTCCAAAACATAAGTTGGCTTAGCAAAGATGGACTTAGTCCGTTTAAAGAATTGTTGACACTTCAGTGTTGATATATCCTTTCATTGTGCCAAGTCTCCATCATCATTATCATCACTTGCCAGCCAAAAATGGAGAGAGAAAAATCAAGATGCTGAGATGTGGAAAATGTAATACGAATTGCTGATTGCTGACCAAACTGCTTCAGTTTCACATTAAACATTTCTGTAAACTACTAGTCCTACTGGGGAAGGTGGGTGGGTGTTTCAAAGTTTAACGTCCTTTTCCACTCCCATATGGGTGATATCAAAGGCGGGGCAAAAAGGAGGAGGCTAGCACAAACATTTGGCCTCAGCCGGGATTCGAACTCACGACCCAAACATTGAAAGTCCAACGCTCTACCAGTCGACTATCCCCGGTTCCCCTCTTACTGGGGATGTAACCGGCTTTCTGGAGCTGCGCATTTTTGAAAGTTCGAAATCAAAATTTCAAATCCCTCAAAGAGGGTATCACGAGCAAACAGGACTCGTAATTGGGAACAGGAATGTCAGAGAGGTACATAAAACGACCTTCACGTCAACTCTTAGAAATTTCCATAATTGTATTTGAATATTTCAATCAACACCAGCCCATTGTCAGAGGTGCTAACAATGCAGGCCCTTTCTCGGGAAGTAAGCAAGGGACGACAATAGGCCTATAGGGATCTATAATGGGGACCACCCTGCAGTACAGTAGGGTGAGGAGAAGGGGTGGAAGCTGGGTGTGATGACCGATGCTGTGACCAGTGTTGACCACTGTTGACCACTGGCGACGTACGGTCGACCGCGTATTTACGCGCCTGTTTACACTGGCGAACCCGTACAAATCTTAGCGGCGCGTGTGCCGGGGTCATTAGGAAAGCCCGGCCCACGTCGTTCAGGTACAGAATGGAAACGATACCCCGGCTTTGGTTTCCACTGATCGCCGCCGATTCCCGAAGGTGCGAATGTCAACTCGAGCTTGTTGGACTTTGCCGCCTGGAAGAACGCGAAGAAAGTGCGGCAGTGCGATACGTTGACGGTGTTTGGATGACGACACGTGGGGATGACGTAAGCGCTCGTGAGCTCGTGCCGCTGCCACGGAGAAGGACGGCGGAATGAAGGAGCTGTGCCCGGAGGGTTACATACACAACCTGACTTCAGTTTCTGATGTTTGGAGTTCACTTACAAAGTCTTGTGGTTTGCAACAAAGCTACATGGGAATGCAACGGGGCAGGCATAATGTGTAGCAGGTGTACACGATCTGACAAGAACACTACCGTTGTTTGGTTAAACGGTCTTAGCGCCGAGGATTTTAAAAGCACTAAGCCCCATTTTCCATTTGATGTCTGGGCGTCCTGTTAATGTACATCCCTATATTCAGAAAGTTAACAGATCGAAAGCACTCCATTAACCATATCAGGGCAGAGTTTTAAGCAACAACAACAACACAAAAAAGGAGAAAAGATTCAGCAGGTACCAAGTATCAGAGAAAGCGTCCAGTTTTCATCATTCTCCTGTATCAATAGTTTATGAGTTTTGGTGTGGAATGTGCTGAAAATAAGTATGAATTTAATACGGAAGGGTTTGGAACAAATAAGGGATTACTGGCTAAGTATCATAGGTTGACATACTCTATTTGTTCACTTTAATTATTAGACATGCTGTAATACAAAGGACTTGGTAGCAGAGTTTCAATGCTGCACATTGGATCAGAGGTTTAATGTCGTCAATCAACAAGACAGTAACGACGACTGGAACCTGAAGCAGACATTTTCACATAATAACTTCAAACCGAGACTGAGTATGTGCAATCCACAGGACACTATGGCATATACCACAGATACAAATTCACGTCAAGAAGCTGCCACGCAAGCAGTGGACGTAACTGCCACAACGGTAAAGCCCAGCAGGTCAGTTGCAAGTGGTCGTGATCCAGATCTCCCGGCATCCATGGCACAAGAGGTTACTACATTTCACCGCGTGTTCTTTATCCCCCCCCCCTCCACCCTTCTCTAAACGGTGATTATGGACCGGCACAACGCGAACAAACCTTTGCTCTGCCATTACCCCACTTTGGCCGGCCGTTAGATCCTCGGCTTTTCACGGTTGAGTTAATCAGGTCTGGGAGCCAGCGCGGCTGGGTTGACAAAACGTCCGCTGGTGTCCGCTGACCACTTAACGCCTTGTTAAGGACCGCCAATCGCTCGTCTACGCGGCCGTTTAATGGCAGTCAGGTCCGCTAACTTTGTCCAACCCTCTCTTGTTGACGGGGCTTGGCTAATGTCGCAAGGGGCCCTCGAGACAAGGGAAGAGAGGTCTTAGGGCTTTTGAACAATTTCAAAACAGCCTTGAGGATCGATGATACCGAATTTAACCGTGCGGAGTAAAACGGGAAGGATGGGGGAGGGAGTGTGTATGGGGGAGAGGGAGGGGGGGGGAGAGAATGAGGGGGTCGGAAAAAAATTAAGAAACAGGTAAATACAACACGGAAACGGTTACAACCAGACATATACAGTATCAGGCATAAAGAAACCAGTGAATGACTAAGGTGTTTATTATGTAAATATCAATGATTTCTGGTAGAATTTTTTTGTATATTTCACGTTTGAAAAACTTTTAAGGGATATAATTATTATTCTAAGGTATCAAAGTAATTTCCATAACTGTGAGCAACCAGATGACAGACTGGCTTTGTATGAGGAGGAGGTGGTGAGTGGGGAGAGGAGGGGGGGGGGAGGGTTCGGGGGAGGCACAGAGAATTACGTCATCAATCGTCTCCCTCTAAGGCCAGCTCAGTGCAGAACTCGGAGCTACACTGAACCACAATGTAATAAATTTTCAAGCAGCATATCAGGGCACCATTGTAGCAGAAGTCAAGTCATTGCCTCGTACGTCACTTGTCTTGACTCCTGTCTTCATTATGCAGACCCAGGCCCTGCGACAGACACGAGCTCAAAGCGCTCCGTGACACGGCCTTCTCCGCCCTCACCCCCTGTCATTACAGGGCCGCTAACTACACACCGTCGCAACGAGTGACTTCCCCTTGCCTCAGCGCGCCCCCTGCTGGAGTCGCTGATTGGCCCGACAGTCATCTGACTTTCTGGATAGATTTTATGGACGATATTCTAGTTTTGAACCCTCACAAATCGTAAATTTATCCTCGCAATATGCTAATTTTGAAAGATTTTTTAAAACCTTATATGATTAGTTTCTTACTACATACCGATAGGGGAAACGGGATAGCCGATCTGTTTAAGGGTTGAACTTTCAATGCTCGGATCGTGAGTTCAAATCCCGAACAAGAGCCAAATCTTCCCCGCTGTCTTTTTCCTCGTTGTCCCGTATTTGACATCACCCGCATGTGGTAGGAAAAAGACGTTAACACGTTTCGTACCGCACATGAGTATCCCACGTTTTTGGCTCTTTTTTTTCGGGTTTGGCCCTGTATGCGAAAATCAGGCAAGATTTACGGTTCCCTAACGGCTCTTACTGCAGCAAACACGAGTATACTCAAAGCGCAATAGTCCCAGTAAGCCATATTTAAATCCAGACGTGAATTAATTATGACTTTTTTATTTCCCTTTTTTGTACTACTTTATTATCCCTTTCGGGAACTTCGGGCTGCTTCCCCCGAGGGAAGCGCGTCTCCGCAGTGCAGCGCCACCCAATACCTATCCTATATTTTATTTTTACAATTTTGCTGGGGGGGGGGGGAGGAAAGCCGGATAACCCGGAGAGAAACCCCCGATGAGCAGCCCGGTAGCCAGGAAAAACCGGTATCACATATCACAAGCTCGACCTGAGCTCGAACCCACGCTTCATCGCCATGACATTGGTGACGGCCGCTCAGTAGCGCAGCGGCTAAAGTCCGACGCGCTACCTATTAGACCACCGCTCACCCACTTTTTTTTTTCTTTTGTTTGTTTCTTTCTTTCTTTTTTTTTGTGAGGCCGCTGATGCACAACCCCAAAATTACTTGGTAGGAACTGAGTCAAACCATCAAGCAACCAACCAACCAACAATGTACAGATTGCTATGTACCAACTGCATGGGGTCGGTTATGGTCAATGGTAAGCGTTTTAACGTCACTGCATGACCACCAGCTGATTCTGGTTTTGCAGCGTGTCAAAGTTAACTTCACGTTCGTGTCTGGTCAAGGCAACCCCTGACACGAACCTCTTACGTGATAACAGAAGCACGCGATCTTGTCCGCTAGTGCCCACTGTAGCGGTCGGTAAACTCAACAAGGAAATGTCGAGTAACGGAAAGTTACCCTCGTGAACTGTCTACGGAAGGACACACGGGCCAACGAGACACATTAGCCGACACACAGATACTGGTGTCAGTTAAAGTCACAACCCCGAAGAAAAGTAACTCTCGCCTTCTTCCGGTATGAGTTTTCGAGTCATACATAAGAGAGAGAGAGAGAGAGACAGACAGACAGAGAGAGAATCAAATCAAGAACCAAGAAAACTTTTTTTCAACGGTAGAGTTAGTTAACGTAAGAGTCAATTTCCATATCTACCAGAGAGAGAGAGAGAGAGAGACGTACACGACGTGTAAAAGCTCACATCCTTAACAACTCCTTAACTACCAAACTCCGAATACCTTAACTTCTGCACGTGTGCTAGCTGTCTGGATTAAATTCAAGTCCGAGGGAACCAATGTTCCGAGAGTTACCTCCCTTACCCAACGGTGTACGTTCGCAAGTTGTTACCTTACGATTCCTCTCATCCACTGTCTGCACGGGCAACTAAATATCGGTAGCGGGTGTGGAAGCCGTAGGTACTCGTATGCAGGCTATGACTGTGGATCGATCACACGCACACTTCCAGCCTACAGGCTAAAGGTTCATCGGCGCAGGGGAGACAACTGTTGTTGCTGCAAAAGGGAGGTAATCATAGCATCTGGTCTCGAATTTTTATTTGTGCTGACGTAAAAAAAGAGTTCTAAGAGTACTTATTTTACGCATTCGGCAAATATCTCTCTTCAAAGTTGTTGTATGCTAGCCTTGCAGAGAGAGAGAGAGAGATAGAGAGCAGGGCTTTGTCTCCGTAGGAACTGTAATGGGACAAATGCCCTCGCTGTCCGAAAAGGAATAGGACATTTTGTTTTGAATATCGTCCCCCAGGACACATCCTTCAGTACTATCCTGCCCATGATGCTCTACGTCAAACCTGGCCTGAAGGCGCAGAGCTACAGGTGCAGCTTTGGGGTAGCCGTCATGACCTGGTGAAGACCGTGGGATTTGTCATGGCGACCAGGCTGCAGATCACGCAACCAGTCAAATTGACCGCAGAAGAAGAATATCGCCCACTGTGGAAATGGTAGGACATATGGACATATGTCCGCTTTGGTAAGAAAAGTAGAATCGGGCCTTTCTTCGTCTCCTTCTTCTTCGTCTTCTTCTGCGGTCGGTTTGACTGGTTGCGTCAGATCTGCAGCCACGGTCTTCAAGTTCTCCAGGTCATGACGGCTACCCCCCAAACTGCACCTGTAGCTCTGCACCCTCTGGCCAGGTTTGACGTCGTAGAGCATCATGAGCAGGACAGTGCTAAAGGATGTGTTCTGGGGTCTGGGATCCTGTGCCACGTTCTGAGCATTGACAAGATAAACTTATGATATGCTTAATAAACATACATTTCCAACAACCTAACCTCGCAATCGCAGATCACGAAGTGATTACAAATCACGAGAGAGAGAGAGAGAGAGAGGCCTCAGTTGGTGCGCATTCTTTTTCACCAGTGATCAGCTGCTACAGTAGTTCTTGATATATGTGTCTACACACGCGCACACACACACACACACACACACACACACACACACACACACACACACACACTTAAACATCTACGTCTATCAACACTGGGTGTTGTTGGGCAAGTCGGGTTTTCTTGGTTTTGCATTGCATCTAGTCAAAGACATACTTATTAAGTGCAAACATAAATATGTCTCTGATCAGTGGATTATACGGTTTATTAAACTAAGAAGACACTCTCCCTTGTCAAGCAGTAAGAAGGACAGTAAAAGCACGTCAGAGAGACGCACAGTCGACTGATATCACTCCACCTCCTCTCTTTTCTCTTGTCACAGGTCGTCAACCTTTTGTTCAGCCTGCAGCCAGGGACTTAGGAAGTCTCGTACGGTGTCAACGAGATCGGAGATCTCGGAGGGTGACCGCGAAGTGTCTTCGTTCTATCGCCACCCAACAAAATTTATGATGCTCTATGTCAGTCTACCTGACTTGCAGTCTCCGGGCAGTGGTGAAGGACTGGGTGGGTGGGTGTGTCTGTTGACGTTCTTTAGCAGGATCAAACTCGGACAGCGCAAATTCTTGACAGTTATAAACTCACTTGCCACTCTGGAAAAACATAAATGTGTCGACAGGAACAAAAGCTGTCGTGATTTCAAGTGTGACAGATTTTTCGTCTACTCAAATAGAAAACGTCTCCATCAGAGCCTTTTTTTTTTTTTTTTTCATTCAGTGTCCATTCCTCGGGGTGTCAAGGCTGGTTGGTTTAAACAGTTTTTATTCATTTTGAACAGACAGAAAATTCACTCACACAATCAGTTTCGACAATACCGAGCACAACAAGTTAAAAACTTATGAATGTGCTCATATGTACAAAAAAAAAAACATTTGCGGCGGAGTATTGTAAGACAGATCTGTAAGAGATAGAGAAGAGAGAGGATAGGAAGAATGACCAATAGATACAGTACAAAGAAAAATGCAGTGGGATTGCGTCTGCGACGGCGGCAGCGGGCCGGCGACTGGTAATGGAAATTCGAATTTAGGTGTCAAAGCGACCTGATACTTCTATAAAGTGCTGTACAGTTTTAAAAATGTTTATATTGTCATGCAAAGGAAGACAGAGATTCCCTCTCAAGAGGGTGTCGATGTTGTAGTTATATGGAAGGGTTGATATTGTTTGCGTACGTGCATTATTAAAGAGAGGACAATCCATAAGAAAGTGGGCTGGATCTTCAACAACGTGACCGCAAGCACATGAGCGGTCTTCAGATAGATGTCTCTTAAAGAGATGGTCATTAAGATCACTCATCTCAAGCCTCAATTTACAATGAATGCTCTGGACTAATCTTTCACCTAAATAATAATAGAAAGGTACTGCGGGATCTGCACTAGATAAAAAACGTTTGAAGGAACTGAGTGAATCTGAGAACTTAACGTGATCCGGCAACTCATTCCATGCGGCAGTTGTTGAAGGGAAAAATGAAGATTTATATAACTCAGTGCGACAACGAGGCATCTGTCTTTCTAGGGGATTACGTACATGATAGGGGTTCACTGATGACACCAGAGGGGGCAGACGTTGACAAAGATAAGAAGGAGCATTCCCATTAACAATTTTAAAGTACAAGATTAATTTGTGTCTGTAACGTCTTTCTGTAAGTGATGTAAAACCTGATTCGGTGTATAGTTTACTATGGCTTGTACCTCGAACAGTTCCTATAATGGTTCTCAAAGCCTCAAGGTGCAAATTTTCTAAATCTTCAGCCAAATGAGCCGGACAGTTATCCCAAACAACGTCTGAGAAGTCAAAATGCGGCATTATAAAAGACTTGTACATTACCTCGAGAGATTTCCTGCTCAGACGGTGTTTGAAAGAACGTAGACAGGATACTAAGACTCGACATTTGGAAATGATTGACTGTATATGCTCATCCCATTTACAATTCTTCTGAATGATTACACCTAAATGTTTGTGGGAGTTCTTGTCAAGTAAGACTGTATTACCGAAAACAAGTGGTAATGTAGATGGGTCTCTCTTGTTAGAAATGGTCATAAGCTCAGTTTTTTGGGGGTTAAAAGTCACTTTCCATCTGGTTGCCCATAGACTAATCTTGTCTAGGTCAGAATTTAAAATTTCAGTTCTCCGGATTGTATTTTGAAAGCGCAAGTACATACTGGTGTCGTCCGCAAAAAGTTTAATGGTTGACTCTATGTCGTGGGCAATATCGTTAATATAAATTAAGAAAAGCAAGGGACCTAGGACAGATCCTTGAGGAACTCCAGCGTGTATGGGGAGGTAATCAGATTTACTACCTTTGATTGTGACAGCTTGTGTACGACCAGAGAGATAACTTTCAAACCAAGTTAAAAGATTTCCTCTTATGCCAATAGCAGAAAGTTTACTAAGGAGCCCTTTATGCCAAACTTTATCGAAAGCTTTGGATACGTCAAAGAAAATCGCTTGCGTTGTTGCTTGGTTATCAAGAGACCGACAGAAATCGTCATAAATAGTGAGCAGCTGATAAACCGTACAATCACCGGGAATGAAACCAGACTGAGAGGTGCTGAGAAGCTTATTAGTCGACAAATATTCATACACATGTTTTTGGACGCATTTTTCCATTACCTTCCCCACACAACTGAGTAAGGATACTGGACGATAATTAGTACATCTTTCTTTCTCTCCTTTCTTAAAGATTGGAGTGACATTAGCTTGTTTCCATATATTAGGAAAAATACCCTCAGTCAACGAACGGTTAAACAGAATTACAAGTGAGTCTGACAGAACGTCCGCTGAAAGAGATAATATTTTATTATGGACTAAATCGGGACCCACAGCTTTTTTCAGATCAAGACCTTTAAGAATACCTTTAACCATGTCAATAGTCACAATCATATTGTCTGCAGAATTCACAGATTCAACTAAGGTAGGTACGTCGTCGTCTTGGCCTTCCACCCGAGCCTGGCTAACAAAGAAATTATTAAATACTGACGCCTTCTCAACATGAGAATAGTAAATTATACCGTTGTCTTCTATTGGCGGAATTTCATCCCTCGGTAGACCTTTACTGGACATGAATACTTTGACTAATTTCCACCAATCTTTAGAGCCAAAATTATTTGAAGAAGATACACGGAGATCTAATTCCTTGTCGTATTCTATTCTCCTATGTCGAATGGCTTGAGTTAGTTCATTACGGGTTTTTCTAAATAACGCCCACGACCAGGCCGATTGTAGCCTAACAGCCTGTCTGTGGACTCGGTTTTTCTTCTTAATAAGCCTCTTTATTGTGTCTGTCATCCACGGTTTATCATAATCGTTTATAGTCACAGTTTTGGTAGGTACACAGCGTTTGGTGATTGACACTAACTGATTACTGAATGCCTCGGCAGCAGCGTCTAGAGGTTCTAACGAAACAATACTTGTCCAGTCCACTCGGTTCAATTCGCTGTGTAACTTTTCTGTATCAAGTTTTGAGTAGTTGAATAAAGTACGTTTAAACAAAACATTGTGGTGTATTACTCTGTTTATTGTAATGGAAACGACTGAATGGTCACTACATACTGGTGGGAGGACGTCAACTTTTCCTATGATGTCAGGACACGGAGTCAACACTAGATCTATAACGGTCGAGGAATTCTCCGTTACACGAGTTGGCAGCGTGACTAGTTGGTGCAGATTGTTCTTAATCATAATTTCTTGTAAATGACGAGGTGGACCATTTTTACAGTCTGCATTAAAATCCCCAAGAACCAAATATTTACTGGGTGTACCACCTACTAACTGGAAAGAGTCATCAACGAGTTTCCAGTACGCGACGCCGGCGTCTGGAGGTCTGTAAAATGTGCCTATCAGTACAATCTCTTGACCAATCCTCGTCTCTACCCAAACAGCCTCTAACAGTGGAATATCAAGATCTTGCCGAGGCTTACATATAAGATTGTTCCTGACATATACTGCTACGCCGCCATGAGAGTCATTGGGCCTATCTTTTCTAACTGGAGGGTGAAAGCCACTGAGACGAATATCATTACTACTAACTTCATAGGAGAGCCACGTTTCCGAAACAGTAACAACATCGAAGTTTTTAATTTCAGTTTCCAACTGGGAAATTTTATTGCGCAGACTACGGACATTTATGTGGATGACAGCTAGATCTTTATGTAAAGTAGGCCCCGGATTGGGGTGAATATCACCTGCAAGAAGAAGAAGTAGTAATGTTAATATAAATGACAGAAATGCCATGACAGCAGTGAGAGGAAATCGTATGTCTATACACTTCGCTCGCGACTCCACAGAGCAGCTATCCGTAGCAGTACTACTACTCGTCAGGTGCATGTTGGTATTACATGGAAGGAAGAGGAACACTAACAACGCACAAGGAATCGCCCTACTACCATACAAGACTAACATTAGAAAGGGAGACAAATCGTGCAGCCGTATAAATGATAGCTTGCGGCATGAAAGTTTGGTCGCTGTGACATGGAAATCACCGACCCGGGCTCTATATTGTACCAGACTACATCCACTCATGTGACAGATCGTACGAGGAAATCGTACAATAGCGAGCCCAGAGTCGGAAAAGCAACACTAAACCTGTAATCACCAGAAGCCAGCGCCGCCACCACCACCACAGACCAAGTCCCATACAAAGTACGTGTGAAGAAGAAAAAGGAGAGCCGAACGAGAGGAAATAACATAAAGTACGGAAAAGTAGATAAATTCGGGAAAAAAAGAACAAAAGCCATTTAGGCTAACAAGAAAAACAGGCAGGAGTGAGATGATACCGTGAGCGTCTGTCTCACCAATATCTACATTCACACATCTATACATCATACATATAACATGCACACATACACATTCACATTCATAATATACACACACACGTATATAAATATACACGCACATACATATACACATATATACACACATGTACACATACACAAACGCAAACACACAAATATACACGTACATATACACACGAAAAGGCATTATGCGCATGACAATCATCAGTCAGTTCTAGGGCACGCCGTATTCAACGGAGCAAACACATAGGTGTGCTTTCACAGTGTACCATTAGTTACGAGGTAGGAATTAGCCACGGCAATGAACTATGTGTACAGCAGTTTGTGTGTACTTCAACTAAGATTCCTTGCGGGAATATATGACATAAATGTACATGTGTAATCATAGTCATGTCCCAGTGTGTACTGTATTTGTGATAAGTATTGAGTGTGTTTGTCACCTAGCCTGGCCGGCAGCACGTGAAAGGACCTTCTGTCAACGGGCGAGACTACGTTTAACTCCACGTGAATACAGTGTAAAAACGATTACGATAATCGTAATCATTGTAGTGAGTTGTATATTCCTTAGAAGCACTGCTCCAAATATTACCTAGCTTGGGTTGGGGGAAATGAACAGCACAACAGGTGATGAATATTGTGTCACCAACACGTAGGGTTGGACTGACTTCTGTACTTATACGACACTACAGTTGTGTTCAATGAAGGAAATGGAATTATCATTCTATTACATTGGAAAAGAGATCCAACACATACATTACACCTGCTTACAATGATACTTGCGATAACAACAACACATTAGAAAGTCACATGACTAACAACAACACACAGGGGTAGGCAATTGACTTAGTGTAAGGCTCTACAACCATTCATCAATGAGAAATCTAAACACTTTGACTGCACCTCAATGCAATTTAACTGCACATCAATGAAGATACTACACAGTATGACTGTATAATATTATTATTTATATGAAGTCTCTTGCCGAACCCATGCATGTAATTTACATCGGACCGGTGTGGAAAAAATCATGCGCCAAAGGAGACAAAGGAGTATCTCAGTGCAACAGGAACACGTGGACACATAGTCACTACAAGTAAACCCCACTATAACATCGACGATGGTTCCAGCACGAGGAAGGGCCGGAATCAAGTATCGGCCACGGCATACGACAAGGGACAGAAGAGGGGTAGGTTCCAACTGAACGTGCAGTCTAGGACTGTTTGAGTATTGGACTAGACTGTCTTCACCAGAGTTAGACACATGGGTCAGACCACTGGAAGAAAAGACACCCCCCTCCCCAGATTGGCGATGACGTTCGTCAGTCTGGAACACACACACACACACACACACACACACACACAGCTCCCACAAACACACACACACACACACACACACACACACACACACACACAGCCCCTCAAAACACGCAGCCCCTCAACACACACACACACAAACACACACACACACACCACTGACCTAACATGCAGGCCCCATTATAACGTCAAGTACCCGTACAGACCGACAGTACATAGACGCCAGTCACTTGAGGCTTTTGGCTTAAGCTCATTTGAGTTCCAACCAGGCGCTGGGCTATCTTTACCTAGCCGAACACGGCTAACTCACGCGCAGTCGTAACTCGATGGGTCGTACTGTTCTGCCGCACAAAGATAACTCCGTCTCTGACCCAAGTGTCCTGCAATGCGCCGTCGCTCTTCATCTTCCGTGCTTTGGAAGCGATCTCCGCCCTGGTTTTCGTAAGATCATCGTTGAGGTAGATCTTGATCTTGGGCTCCGCGCGGGTGGTGGAAGAGGGACGTTGACGG
Organism: Batillaria attramentaria; assembly: GCA_018292915.2. Taxonomy (NCBI): domain Eukaryota; kingdom Metazoa; phylum Mollusca; class Gastropoda; family Batillariidae; genus Batillaria; species Batillaria attramentaria. The sequence goes on along the minus strand of JACVVK020000679.1, from coordinate 158,962 downwards.
GTGCGCCGAGGGTGCCAGGACCGTTCAGGAAATAACTGCTTCGCGTCGACGTTTGCCAGTTTCTTTTTCTCTTTAAGGAGGCGCTGCTTATATCTGTATGAAGTGAACTTACAGATGATCGGTCTGCAGAAGTCGTCGCCCTTCTTGCCAACTCTGTGTGAACGGTCGATCATCTCTTCGGTGATCGTCACTCCGATTTCGTTACCAATGGCTATGATCAAGTCATCAGTATCCTCGCCGTCAATTTCCGGAATGTCGCTGATTCTGATATTGTTGCGCCTACTGTACTGTTCAAGCTCATCGACGCGGTCTTGCAGATGGAATATCTGACGATCCTTCTTCTCTAATAACTCCCTCATTGTGACCATCTCAGCCCGGAGCTCACTGGACACGCGCGCCGCAACGGCCTTCGAGATCGCCTCGATAAGAGCTGGGTTACTGAAAGCTTCTTGAATTTGGTCTTTCAAAGAGGCGTCTGGTTTTTGTTCAGGCACAGCAGACTCATTTGGGTCCACTAGAGTGCTGGATAGATAGTCAGGATTTACAATGGTGTCGTCCGAGTCGGTGTCAGCCATGAAACTACCGTCTTGTTCGTCAAGACAGGAACGCTTCTCGTTAGTGTCGTACAAGGGTGAGGTAGCAAAACGCTTAGTGGACATGTAGCACCGGTAAGAGTGGCGGAGCAGTGTAAAGAATCAGAGCAACAGACTTGTGCTTGTCAGTAAATAAACCTTGGCACAGTCTTACAGTTACGGCCACACGTCGGTGAATACCCAGCACACAACTATGCAGCTAAGCAGAGGTAAAGCAGAGGTTGAGCAGGGGTTGACCAGGGGTTCACCTGTACACCTGTACGAAAGTGTGTCAGTCGCACAGGCCGATATAACAACGGGTGTATGACAGGTGTATGACTCGCTAACAGGCGTAACCAGTGTGTAGCAGTATGTAGCACGTGCAAGTACAGACTGAGCGTGATCAGTCCGAATGTCAATACTGAGCGTACTAAGCGTACCTGGTTTGATAGTCCAGAACTGAAAAACTTGATATTTCCACCTCCAAGAAGTCGGGAATAAAACTTTTCACACACTCGAAGTTCCACCACGAAACCAATCGGGAAGTAAAGTATCCTCAAGTCTCACATGAACATCAGAAAGTCACTGAAACGTCAGAAATCAACTCGGATGACAGAGCTCACGCTGGGTGCAACCGCTACTCCGCCATCTTGAATCTCACAAGGCTGGTTGTTTGGTTGTTTGGCCGGTTAGAGGTTTGATACATTTCGTGGGTGGGTGGGGTGGGTGTTTGGGGGTTTAACGTCCTTTTCCACCACATACGGGTGATATCAAAGACGGGGCAACGATGAAAAAGCCAGCACAAATATTTGGCCCCAGCCGGGATACGAACTCACGACCCGAGCATTAGAAGTCCAACGCTCTACCAGTCGGCCACCCCGGCTTCCCTTAATACATTTCGTACTGGATCTTACCACAGCAAACACCAGTATAATCAAAGCGCAGCACTCCAACAAGGCCAAATTTAAATCCATGCAGACATAAATAATTAAGATTGTTTAGCGAGGCCGCGGGTACACAACCCAAAACTTACTAAAACTTAACTGAGTTCTTTCTTCTTCTTCTTCTTCTTCTTTTGTGTGTGTGTCCACGATTTTGCACCCATTTTCGGGGTGTTGACTAGTTGGTTGGATGGTTGGTTAGGGGTTTAAATGAACGTCATTTTGCACAACAGACGAGTGACATCAAAGACAAGGCAACGACAAAAACCTAGCACAAATATTTTGCCCCAGCCGGGATTCGAACTCATGCACCGAAAGCCAACTAGCTCTGCTGTCCTGGCTCCCCCGGTGTCAAAAGCAAATTTATCCACCTGGGAGAAGAATGTCGCCTTATTTATATTCTTATTACTCCAGACTGGAGACCTACTCCCCATTAGAGATTTATGCTGGCCTGTTTCTAGTTGCCCCGTCTTTGATCATCATAATGATGTCAGCCTTACGTGATGGAAAAGGACGTTAAAACCCCTAAACACACACCCATCCATCCACCCTCTCCATCAGAGACACCCTAAAAGCCCGATAAGTAAATAACAGTGAAAAAAAGTAAAAAGAATGCCGAGGTGAAACACACCAAACAAAATATTGCCTCAACGGTTTCTCAAAACCTTCACAGCATCAAAGAGCGCAAAGCGGAAATATTGATCAAGCAATAATTGTTTTCGAATGCGGTGTTTACGAAGGCACAGGAGCGGAATGCGTGGCTTTCAAAGGACGAACATCAGACAAGAATGACAACACGAAGTTGAAGAGGCGGTTAGACACGTGCGCCTATTGTTGGTTAGTCCAAAAGGCACACGCTCGAGAACGTAGCGGAACCCTTGATGCTAAAACCTGTTTATATATGGCCTAAATAGTGAGTAATAAATTTCTCCCCCCCCCCCCCCATTCCCCAACCAGGGGTGTACATAACGTGTAGACTCTGATAATGCCCCACATCTTGTGACGTTTAAGGGTGGCGCCCACGCGCGGTGATTCGAGAGGTGCTTCTAACCCTAGATCCGCAGTTCAAACACGGCTCGAGAGCCCAGTCAAAGAGAAATATGGCGGCCCCCGGAACAGTGAAGAGACTCTGAGTTGCAGATTAATATTTCGTGCAGCGGGTACCGGGTAGTGCCTGTATGTGTGTGTGTGTGTGTGTGTGTGTGTGTGTGTGTGTGTGTGTGTACCCCGGGTATAGGGGAGGTGGGTCCGTGGTAGTGTGTCATGATCGAGTGGCTGTATGAAAGTCGGTGGCTCAGGCAGGTTGGAGCGAGGTATGGGATGTAGTTGAATGGAGTTTGGGGGGAAACTCGGGGTAGGCAGGGGTGGTCGCTTGGCTGCGATTGTGCTGCTGTGGCCACCCCTTTCACAACCGGGTGTGTCCCTAGGGGTACCCTCTCTCTCTCTCTCTCTCTCTCTCTCTCTCTCTCTCATTTCACCAATAGCTCACATCTTTTCAAATCTTGCTTGATGCCTACATTCTGTGCGCACCCCCCCCCCCCTACACACACACACACACACACACACACACACACACACACACACACACACACACCCGCGTAACATCCCCTCCCCCCCACCCACCCCCCCCCCCAAAAAAAAAAAAAAAAATGAAGACAGCACTGTGTTTTTAGAATCTGCTTCTTCACATATGAGGTAAAATTTAAATGAAAGCTTTGTTCAAAAACACCCAATGTGTAAGTCAGTTTCAGCTGGGGTCATAATTATTTAGTTTCAAGGCGTGCAACAGTATTAGTCAAGTGTGTGTGTGTGTGTGTGTGTGTGTGTGTGTGTGTGTGCGTGTGTGTGGATGCCTCACCAGTGGTTTCTGCTTCTAGGTCATAAAAGCAAGCAGGGGGAGCTCTCTCTCTCTCTCTCTCTCTCTCTCTCTTGTCCACTAACACCAACCAACAATCCAAGTTTCACTCGTCTTCCCGTGATATGAAGTTATCTCCAACACGCATCACATTAACGCGGGGTGACACGGCTGGCATAAAGACAGTGTCCACAATTGTATTACCCGCTAAGCCATGGCGATCGCAACCAAAGACGATTGCGCGTGACGGACACCTTAAGCGCCTTCGAATCTTTAACCCTCTAAACACTCTCGTGCAAATCTCGCAGGCGCCACCGAGATTACCGCGTGAAGGAAAAATGTGCTTTGGATTGACTGCCCTAAGGTCCCTGCTTTGGTCTTGACCCAGCAGATAATACAATCGGATGTAAACTGCCGGATTTTACCGTTATCTTATCGCGACAAAAAAAAAAAAAAAAAAAAACAATGGTTGGTTCCTGTGATTTATTACCGGCGGGCAGATTGAGGAACTGTTCGCTTTATTTTTTTTTTTCATTGGGCCTCTATCTCATTCAGTTTCATATGAGACCTCTGTTTTATTCAGTTTTGTTTTGTTTTTACATGTATTTGATCATGATGTTTGTAAGAATGCGGCATTGAGACTGTATGTATGACTGTGCATGTAACGATTTTGCTGTTGTGAGGCTCCCAGAGCTCCAGCAGGAGGCTGGGCGCCAGACAAATCCTCATTATTATCATCGTTATTATTTCAGACCTCTCTCTCTCTCCTGTAAAAAAAAAAAAAAAAAAAAATTTCATCATCATCTGTGTGTGTGTGTGTGTGTGTGTGTGTGTGTGTGTGTGTGTGTGTGTGTGTTTATACTGATTTCCGTACTTTTTACATTATTTTCTTTCTTTCTTTCTTTCTTTCTTTCTTTCTTTATGTTTTTGTAGTTTAGCAACGACAAGTTGAATATGGTATTTGTGCAAAGACTTACCCTTGGAAAATAAAGACTCTCTCTCTCTCTCTCTCTCTCTCTCTCTCTCTCTCTCTCTCTCTCTCTCTCTCAAGCTTGTCTGCTGTAGACAGATGGCAGTCTGACCGACACATAAGAATAAATCTTAGAATGTTTTTGTTTTTGTTTTTTGGTAACTTACGTGAGAAGTAGAGAACAATAACATACATCATTTTAAATACAACCAGAAGCTGACAATCATGAGTGAAGGCCAAGCATGAAAAATTCCATTACATGAAATTTCCACCCAACAGGTGCCTGTATACCAGCTAAATGTATGCTAAGGTAAAAAGATGAAGGAAAAAAAAACCTGCTCTAATGACGCTTGTGTACTGAATTGAATTTGAATCATAGACGGGTTCAAAGACTTGACTTTCAGTCTGTGGTTGAATGGTGTAGCAGGGAAGTTCTAGATGCGAGAGTACGGCTGTCCATCTGTCCAGTCCCAGGAGCCAGACCTGCCCGCAGTTAGCAGCACAGATTGAGTCTCTTTTCAAACGGACACGTACGATCTCCCAGATTTCAGCGCTTCTGTAAAGGCACGCGCACGACTCGCGAGGGCAATGAGTGACACCTGTCATCAGCGAGCGCCACGGTCACGGTGGGCGTGGCCTAGCTGGTGTCGCGAGCCAGAGCCACACAGCCCGGCTTGCGGACGCATGAACGGGTAGCTTCCTGCCTCACACTTTCTCAGTTGCTCCTCAGCAAGGGCCGCGGACTACTGCACTGGGTAGTTTTCCACGATAGTCAGTCAGTGTTCGCAACTTCTACAGAAAAGCAAGTTCAGTTTGAAAATCATTTTCTTCAAAAAAATCTAAAATTGCCTGGAGTCAGGAGAGGACAAGTCTGCCAGCTTGCCAGTAGCTGAAGAAAAAAATCAGTGTGGAAGCTTTTCAAACGGGACAGCCAACCCAGTCGGGCCGCCGCGAGATCGCGCCGCCCCCTCGCGTACGCTAGGCACGCGCATTGTGAAGGCACGCGCCGGTTCGAGTGAGGCAAGTGCGCTCATCCAATGGTTCAAAGTCATGCGACCAAAGAAGCGCGCGCACATGTAAATTTCAGCGCGTGGACTCGGGTACCGATGATCAGTCGCCACCGCACACCTGGCTAAGTCACAGTACACTGACCCAGCGGAAGCTGACCTAACTGTCTTCGACTGATTTGACTTCTTGTTCTGTTACGCGGCTTCAGCTCAGTGACTGATTCGCGGAGCTTACGATGCTTTCATCACCTTCATCATCTTCTTCATCCTCGACGGCGTCGTCGTCAACGCTATCGTCATCGACGACCATGCTGGCGACCACGGCGGTGATAACAAACAGCAGCGGAGGCGAGCAGGTCCGGACTTTGATTCCCGTGACCACCGCCAACGGAGGCAAGTTGTTCGTGTCTGGACCGTGCATTCTGCTGAAGACGACTTCATCTACACCGACAGTGGCACAGCAGATGCAGGCTTTGCGCCCTCTTCTCAAGTCCGACAACATCAACAACAACAGTAACAACAATAACAATAGCGTCCTGAGTCAAACCACCAACAAGAACATCATCAACAACAACGCCAACGACAATAACAATGACTGCACTATCAGCAAAAGCTCCAGCAGCAACAGCAGCAGCTGTGGATCAAACGAAAACGAACCTGAGGCTCTAAGATGCAAACGGCGGATCGACTTCAGCTCCCTGGGGCTTCCCAGGCCTCAGCCAGCCGCCATGGCGAGAAGGAACGAGAGAGAGAGGAACAGAGTGAAGCAGGTCAACCTTGGCTTCGAGACACTACGCCAGCACGTGCCAACCGGACGCAAGAACAAGAAGCTGAGTAAGGTGGACACGCTGAAGGAAGCGGTGAGATACATCAAGTACCTCCAGCAGCTGCTGCAAGAGGCGGACTCCATGTCCGACCCAGACCTGACCGCTGCCATCTCCGACACCATCAACATCGTGTCAAGGACCGCTTCCACCACCACCACCACCGTCTCGGCTGCTTCAGAGCTGGCAGAGATGTCTATGGACGTGTCGTCGCCGTTGCCTCTCACACCAGCTTCCACCGTCAGCACATCTTCTGTCCCAGAAACAACGACTGCTGTGGCATCCACAAACACGGCCTCCATCAGTGCTGAGGATCTGCTACAGCTGTCAGCTGTGGCCATGGACGTTGAGTCGACCATGGCGCTGGAGCAGCTATCCCAACTGTCCCAGGCTGACGTCAAACCTCATCTCTCCCTGGACGACATCAAACCTCACCTCTCCCTCGCTGACAACCAGACCCACTTGTCCCTGGCTGACAGTCAGCCCCAGAAGCGTTTATCCCCTGCTGATCAACCATCTCAGTTATCCCTGGTGGACCATCCTTCCCACTTCCTCATGCAGGCTTCTCCGGACATGCCTCTAGCGCCGTCAGCCACCCCAGTCACCACCACCACCACCACCTCGTCCCAGGTTCCCTCCTACTTCCGCTACTCATCCTCCTCCAGCCCCGCGTGTTCCCCCGTGGACTTGCTTGGCCTGCAGAACATGGAGTTCCACGCCAACCCGGGCAGCTGTGGCGGATCGGACGGTGTCTCGTGTCCTGTGTCTCCGAGCGAGTCAAGCGGAGCGTCCGAGGCGTCCTACGAGGATTCCCTGGGCAACATGGCGGGCGAGACGTGGCAGGACTTGTCTGCTGACATCGCGGACTGGCTCTGCTCCAAGATCGACATCGACGACCCTGAGGTGTTCGCATGACCTGCTGGAAAATGACGGGTAAGTCAAGTTGTTTTTGCTTCTCTCGTTGTTGTGGTTGTTGTTTATGGATCAGCATGTCTTGAGTGTACATTTGTAGTTCACATTAGGTAATTTCTGTATTTTAAGCTACTTTGATAAGGCCATCGATATCTGCCAGAAATGCAAGCACTTCTGGGAAGTGCTCTGCACACTGCTGCAGTGAGTTTGAGCTGCGATGAGCATACCCGAACAGCGTGAACATGCTCGCTATATACAACAGGGACCTGTCCCAAAATCCCACGACTTGCTTCTCTCTCTCTCTCTCTATCTCGGCTCTCTCTCTTGCTACATAATGTGTATCGGTTTGTCAGAATCAACGTATTTCGATGGCGCAACATGCTGTTATTCATTTTTTTTAAAATTATTGATTAAACTAGTGCTATCATAGCAGCTTTGTTGTTGGTTTTGCAAGAACTTCTATCTCAAGAAGCCAGTTGCGAAAGCGTCCTGCCCCGGGTCGTGTGGCGTCCCCGCACGCGCCGCAAACAGTTCTTTCATTGGCCGGAGAGCCGCGGCACGTGCCGTGAGATAATTTTGATTGGTCTATGTAAATTGCTCGCCCAAATCTGGCAGCGCTGTGCGCGCGCACTGTTTGCTCCTGTCCGTTATCTTTCAACGGTCCGAAACAAAGGATTCCAGCCCCGCCGCGTTGCTTTTCTCTGCTCCGATAACCTGAAAGATTTCATGGTCTTAAAGTTAATTACCGTTAGGGGCAGTCAGGAGTGTGTTGTTGTTGTTGTTGTTGTCCAGTTATCCGGATCAAGCGACTCTCTCTCTCTCTCTCTGCGTTAAGTTCTTCAAAACTCACCCCACTCACTCTTTCTCTTACTCTTACTCTCGTTGTCCGCATGTGTGTTTGTCAATGTTTGTTCCTCGCAGAACATTGGCAGTGCGCAGTACATGGTAGCGAAAACACATTCTTCACTTCGATAACAAAGGCTTAACACGACTGGCATAAGTGAGACAGCGGGCAGGCAAAACCAGACAGACAGACAGACAAAAGGGTGCGTGACACAGCATTCCGTACCATCTCTATTACAGCGCTTGCGACACTAACCCTCAATTACAGTCGAGAGAGCAACGTCCACGGCATTGCCAATCAAGTAGACGACAAAGGAATTAAGTTATGCGCTTATACTTACAGCCAGCTCGCCTTGTAAGTTTGATTACGGAGGCATGCGATCCGACTGCGACCGCTGCTTCTCATTACTTGAAGGCATGGTGTCTTATATACGTGATGTGCAAATTAGCATGCACTTTTTAGAAGGTATTTAAAAGGAATTAGGTTTTGCGCTTATGCTTACAGCAAGCTCTTTCAATAGTTTTGTTACCGAGGCTATCAACTTGAATCCGACTGAACACTAAAGGCTCCCCCATTATTTCGAAAGTCATGTTGTTTTACACGTGATGTACAAATAAGCCGGCACTTACCATTGTTGTAAGGTATTAAAAATATTACTTATCGTTATTGTCAGGTGTTACAAAACTCTTTTGACTTACTTGTCCGTTACGAATCGACTAGAGAATTTCCTGAAACTTAATTTCATACTGCGCACTCTCTCTCTCTCTCTCTCTCTCTCTCTCTCTCTCTCTCTCTCTCTCTCTCTCACACACACACACACACACACACACACACACAAACAAACAAACAAACCAGAGAACGCAAGCCTGAAACGGTCAGGCATGAGTGACGATCAAAATAAGCATGTTTTGAACCATGAAGCCACGGACCTTCACTCAGAACAAAAGAAAAAACATGTAAGACGAGACCACCCCCCCTCCCTCCCCCTCCCAACCTTCCCCCCTTTATTCAGTCGTTTGTTATTGCTTTTGTACTCCCCCACCTACCCCCCTTAGCGTTTCCCTAAACACCCCTCACATATATATATAGCACCGTATGCTTAATGCCTCGGCACTGATCCGAATATACTGCATCTATCTTATCCACGTAGCATTAATTAATCAACTTCATTACTTAGCACCTCTGTTTCCACAATTAATTACAACACACCGTGCGGTTAAATTCGTAATGAGATATTGACACTTTCTCTACCTGATCCACGGCGGTATTCGGTATTAATAACTCGACGCGTAACAGACCAATACCCCTCCCTGGTATCCTTACCATCCGCATTGGGTTCTTGTGTTTGGATGTGCTAATTATTTTGACAGCTACAGGCGATCGAGCGCTCTGAGTCTGAGCTTTAATTATCACTTTTTCATCTATTGATAGATAATACGTGGACGTTGCGTAGTCTGATTAACTTGCAGCCCGTCTTCCGTATAATAATTTGGTCGGTCGATCGTGCGTTTTATTGAATATGGAAGTTGATGTGTAGATAATGCGTGACTGAACTGCCGTCACCCCCCCCCCACACCCACCCCCCACCCACCCCCTTCCCAAACACACACACACACACACACACACACACACACACACACACACACACACACACACACGTTGCTACCTCAGGAGACGCTTACAGATAGAGACAGATCGACAGGTAGACAGAGAGATTTGGGTATGTGAGAACGGAGTATCAGACTTCACAAAGTTACTTGTGTCAACCCTTTTTCTACAAAGCACACACACACACACACACACACACACACACACACACACACACACACACACACACACATTTAAAAGTGCTCAATTGAAATTAAACCTCCCTCTCTCTCTTCCCTCCCGCACTCCCCCACCCACCCCTCTTTTCCTGATCTGACTTCGTGTCTCGGCCCTCAAACATCACTGGCCGCCTCCACATAACCCATCCACCAAACCCCCCCTGCCCCCCCCCCCCCCCCCCTAGTTCGTGTACCATATCGGGGTCGGCAAGGTGCGCTCCGGTAGGACCCCAAGCAACCTTTTGATCAAGGTCTTTCATGGAGAAAGAAGCGCGTGGCTTGCAGAGTTTAATTGCAAAGATTTGCCATTTACATTCACTGAAGTGGGCCCGTTTTGGGGTAAATAAGACGGCTAGGTGCCTTTTATAAGCGGCCCATGTCCTGGCCGTGGGTCGCCGTAAAAGGCTTTGGGGGTCCAGCTAAAATGACTCAAACAGCCACCCGCGCTTGTAGCTCTTAGTCTGTATGAACTGTAATGCCAACAGAACTTGGAAAGCAAGTCAAATACAATTTGGGGGCATTTCGTCGAGGATTTTAGAGAACGGAGAAGTGAAAGGACCTTTCCGACCCCGTTTCTTCTTTTTTCTTTCTGCTTTTTTGGTGTTTCTCTCTTTGGCGTAAGGGCAGAGGTGTACTCTCTCTCTCTCTCTCTCTCTCTCTCTCTCTCTCTCTCTCTTCCAAGTCATACACCCACCCCGTTTACTTTATACGTTTGGCATTGAAAGTAGCGTGTGCTTGCATGAGTTCAGGCGAAAGGCAGAAAACGTTTGCCTGGTAAAATGCCCGTTGTCTCGCTGCGAAGTAAGAGCTCGTTTGTTTTTCCGTCTCGTGTCTGTACGTTGTTCTCGGCTCGTGGACGTATCTTTTACGTCTGAGCCACTGCCGCGACATTCGTCGGACAAATAGCGTATAGAGCACCTACCTAGTCCAGTGTGAAACAACAGCTCTTGTCTGTAAGAGCAGCTGGCTTGAACAAGGTGTGGATTGTCGTGTACATGTTGGACATGTAGGAATGAATGCGTGAATGCAGACAAGTCTGAGTATCATAGTGTACTGAGAAGAGGGGCGTAAAATTGACAATGAGTGACACCTCCCCCCTCCTCCCTCCTTCCCTGCACCTCGCGTGCTACCCCTTCTTCCACTTTCTCTTTTGGGCTTGTCGTTTCTTTAAAAACAAAACTCGTTACAGAAGGGATACGTGGTTGAAAATGAATAGTTGACAGACTGGGATTCCCTTACATTAAATGTATAACATTAAACTGATGTTGTTCGGTACTAGGGGTGGGTGGGGTGGGCATTTAACGCCCTTTTCCACCACGTAACGGTGATATCAAAGATTGGGCAACGAGAAAAAAGGCTCGCACAAATATTTGGCCCCAGCCGGAACTGGAACTCACGACCCGAGCACAGAGAGTCCAACGCTGTACCATTCCCCTATCCCGCCTCCCCTTGTTGGGGGGGGGGGGGTTCATTATTTCACCCAGAAATACAATCAGTGGGGACTGATAAAACATTACTGGTCAGCACTTCCGGTGTCTGTGCTTTGCAGTGTTGTCCCTTAGCTTTAAGCACATCAATATGTTTCTCTGTAAACTATATAAACTTATATTTAAACTTTTAAGCGTTATAGTTTTTCAAAGCCCTTGTCTACAATATTGTCTTCTTTTGTGTGTTTCAGGTGTTGCAAACAATGTCCTGTGTGTGTGAAAAAGCGGAAGAGAAAGACCAGCTGAGAAATGGATCCTACCAGCAGACGCCAAATGACCGGGCGACAGTATCCCATAAAATAGTTCTTTCAACAAAAAAAGAAGAAGAAAAAGAGAGGAAAAAAAATACACCGCTGGGAAATCTCCCGAACCTGACCCGTGGGAGACTGAAGAAACCTCCACAGATTGGAGAGTCAGCTGAGCCGCCCCTGGGAGTCGCCTGCCCCATGCACGACACCGTTTCCGGCTTGCATAAAACATTTACCTCCCCTTCTCGATTCGCGTGAGCACAAAGAGGAGGCTGTTGACACTGCATATGAAGAGAGTGGAGGTCCTGTCGATATGAATACACAAGGTGGTCATCCCGTATTTTGGCAGGTGTGTGAGAAGAGGAACTCAGGCTCACGAGGACCTTGGGGAAAACGGCAAGAACTTTGATCTCGAGTGACACACTCTCCCGTATAATTCTGATTCCGCCGGGGCTTCAGACTTTTTTTAAGGGTGTGGATGTGTGAAGAATGTTTGCTAGACGTTTGTTAGTCGTGTGCTTCAAACACTTTCACGAGAGACTTGCAAATACTTGCACTTGAGCCTTAAGAAGAAAAGAACAAACCCCGCTCCTATGGCTTCAGTAATTTATTGGTGTTCAAATACGAATGAATGTTTATATCGCTGTTAATGTTATCGGCTGTTGATTATGGCCCAATGAAGTTTTTATCCGTTGACGGCGTGTGCTTGTACGTTTTAAACAGCTGTGACCTATTATCGGTTAAAATGTTGTTGTCTGGAATGATGTTTCTGGCATTGTATTTATCAAGGGTTGATCCGATCCCTTCTTGTTTTGGTAATCTGTACTGCTACTTCCAGTGGTAAGAAATGTTTTAAAAGATAATCTGTGTTCAAAACGCGCAATTGGTTGGTTACTGACGGAAACAGAATTGTCCACATGGCCAACATCCAGTTTTTGCAAAAGCGCAGGCCAGTCATGTCCTTCGTATTCAGAGTCAACTTTGCGCATAGCAACATTCCAACATAAAGTATTATGGGCTCTCTCTCACACACACACACACACACACACACACACACACACACACACCTGATTTTACTTGCTGATGTTTCGATCGTACGTGTATTTTGCAAATTGCCAAAATCTCATTTTCACCGCGGCTATCACTCTCACCTCTCTCTTTCTCAGTCTGTTTCCACCCCCATCTGTGTCCCTCCTCTCTCTCTCTTTCTCTCTCTCTCTCGTGGCCGACGGGTGACCTTGTCAGGGTGAAAGCTCTCTACCCTACCCCCACCCCATCCTCCATCCCTACCCCCCTCATCCCAACACACGCCCTCTACCCCACCCTGTCCTACACCCTTCTACCCCACCGCCACCCTGCAATCATCGTCCCTGTCACATCCCCTTTCTCCCTCGGCTCAAGTCTACAACGCCTCCAGCGACTCTCTCTCTCTCTCTCCTGTTGAAGCTGAGGCCCGCAAGGGAGAGTTGTCCCCATTGATTCACCCCCCCCCCTCTCCCCCCACTCACTCTCCCCTTCCCCTCATCACTCCATTCCCAGTTTCAATGGGTTTTCGGCACTGAAGGTGACAACTGCCTCTCATCCTGCATTGTGTTCTACAGACACTGCTGTCAGCGAGCAGGGGTAGGAAGAATACTCGCTTCTGTGGCTTCATACCTGGCTTCCCCTTTCTCTTCTTTTTCCTTTCTCTCGCTTGTCTCCACCTTTTCTGGCTCCATGACGCGGTCTGCATAACCCAATAACCCATCATTTCGGGGTGTGTGTGTGTGTGTGTGTGTGTGTGTGTGTGTGTGTGTGTGTGTGTGTGTGAGGGGGGGGGGAGAGAAAGAGTTTTCTCCAATCCAGAGCCCAACATCATTCCATCTCAGACGAAATCCATAACACAACATTACCTTCTTTTTGTACTCTCTCTCTCTCTCTCTCTCTCTCTCTCTCACACACACACACACACACACACACACACACACACACACACACACACACACAGCTTCTGTCGTGTGAACCTAATTTATAAGTAAATGGGTTACGCTGTTCAGCGAAGTCCTTTTTACGAAGTCCTCCTTGCGAAGTCCTTCTTACGAAGTCCTCCTAAACATGCCTATTAACAATTTAGACGTTAACGAAGACACAGACGTTGACAACAGCACCAAATAAACAGGCCAGACGTCACATGGAGCAGTACGTTTCTCAATACAACGTTTCGTGTAACTGTTTGTTGTTGTTGTTGTTGTTGTTGTTCAAAGTGTGTAAATAACACATGTAACCAATCATGTTTCAGAAAACTATGACGAATTATTCAATTTATGTCCAAAGACATCGATACCTTGCATCAGCGAACTGTTTCATTGTTGGGCACTTTCTTGTCATGAACTACGAAATCAGCCTGGCTAGTATTGTACATAGTACGAAAGTGTGAGTAATATTACACCCCTGTTAATATTGCCTATTATTATGATTATTTACCTCTTGTTGTGCCTTATACATGTACTGCCTTACACGTGTTCACCACCCTCCTCAGGTTAATATCATGTCATATCACATGATGTGTTCATCGTATATACAAAATTAATCATTCCACGTGTGTGTTCAGTGTTGTCACGGAAGGTTTCAAAGAAAGACTTTATTTCTCATGATGGGTTGTTTACCCCCAATGTTGATGAAGCTGCATTTTGATGATATGAATATGCTACTGTTACTGAAGCGTGTTCAAAGGTTTTTGACGAATATACTTTAAAGAAAAAAAACCTCGACTTTGTGTGTGTGTGTGCGTGTGTGTGCGTTTGTGTTTGTGTTTTAGTGTGTGTGTGTGTGTGTGTGTGTGTGTGTGTGTGTGTGTGTGTGTGTTCTAGTGTGTGTGTGTGTTTAAGAGAGAGAGAGAGTGTGTGTGTGTGTGTGTGTGTGTGTGAATACGTGTGTGTGTGAATACGTGTGTGTGTGTGTGTGTGTGTGTGTGTGTGTGTCTGTGACCCGACGCCATGCATCAATGAACAAAAGGCCGACATTGACAATGCAAACACAGTGTAGCAGATTTTTCCTATATCTGTTTTCAAAAGCATCTGCCACATTAACTTTCAAAGGGGCCACTTCATTTCTTGACCATTAACTTTACAGCACTGAAGCCTGCATTCAAACATAATCACATCTGCCTCTCCGGAATGATTTATGGAACGTAAGTTTAATTTCTAAGCATTCGCCCCTTGCTCCACGACGTAAATAGAGAAGGGAATAAACGGCAGTTAAACCATGGGTGCTTTCTTTTTATATATTCCGAAAAACTACACTTCACCTCATTCTGCCTTTTGATGAAATCGAGGGCTGTCAATAGAGGAGTACGCTTGAGTACCCCAGCCGGTACTTAAAAGGATGGACGTTTACAGAAAGTTCTCTACGAGTGCGGTGGGGTGGTAAAGATGTGTTCATCCGCTTGTTCGGTTCAGGGACCCGTTTGGGGTCAAAGGAATGGTTGTCTTGCATGAAAGATGCTTTTGTTCAGGTATAGAGTAGGATGAGGGTAGCACGCGTACTGTGTGCCCCCTCTTCCCCTCCTAACCCCCCCCCCCCTACACACACACACACACACACACATAGTCATTTCCTCTTAACCCCCTTAAGCACACGCACGCACACACATACGCTCACACGCACGTATGCACGCACGCACGCACACACATAGGCGCGCGCACACGCACACACACACACACACACACACACACACACACACACACACACACACACACACACACACAAAGCTCGCGCGCGCGCGCACACACACACACACACACACAGCCACGCTAAATGCATCTTTATGTTTTAACTTTACTATTAATAAAACCTACTACCGACCACGACATCAGTGGAGTTGTATGTTGGTTGTGCTGTGGCCTTTAATAGTGTCGTTAACATTATTGCTGTTGGCAATACACACAATGCGTGTATTCGTGTGTGTGTGTGTGTGTGTGTGTGTGTGTGTGTGTGTGTGTGTGTGTGTGTGTGTGTGTGTGTGTGTGTGTGTAATTTGCAAGAGAAAAGATGGAATCCTCTTCACTATAAATCTGATCTTTCGATTAATGAAAATCGGGTGTACCGTTTTTGCTTTCGTTTTAGTTTTCAAAATTTAATCAGTTGTTGAAATAGCAACAGAAGGACGAGAGAGAGAGAGAGAGAGAGGCAAGATCCCTTAGATGTTTACAAGGAGGAAAAAAACTGAGATTAAAAAAGAGGTAGGAAAAAATAACCAAGTAACATCAGAAATTACACGACACCATACCTTTCCCCTCACCGTACGCATCGCAATAAGTCAACACAGCTATCGCGAACCCCCTCCACGTACAACGCAAAACATGCATTTCACGACACAAGTAAGACATCGACGCTGTAATTGCAGGGAGCACATGACACCAGAGTATCGTGAGTGATCAGCGGGGACTACTCACTCCACGTAATTCCCCTCCCAATGATACGCTAGCGGTAACTCTACACGCTCAGAGCACGCTGTCTGGTAGTGAGATGTATTGATAGCAGCAGCAATTGCCCGCTGGAAGACGCAGCGATGGCTAATCAGGGAAAAATGACACAGCTTTGTCTGATTGTCGTCTGGTCTAATGGTTCCTTGGGCACGATCGGGATTAAGGTAAAATGCCCCCCTGTGCCTCTGCGATTCCATTAAACTTGTGGTGTTGGGTTTCTGGAAGGAGCGTAGTTGTGTAGGCAGGTCATACATGCGTAAACTGTGTGACCTTGTCATCTTTCTCTGACTCTGTGTGTGTTGGGGAGCCGGTGTAGCATCCGGTCCGGTCCCCCCTCTGAAGTAGTCCCCCGGGGGACCAATTCGTGGCAAAAACTGCTCTATAATGGTCCCCCCCTTAGACATCCAGCCTCGTTTTCGACTGGTCCCCCTGGGCGATTTTGGTCCCCCCTCGCATCCAAAATAGGCCCCCTCTCGAACTGGTCCCCCTCTTTTCTAACCAATGTAGAGCTATGTCAGTATTTATTTTTAACTTTATTGTTACAAAACTTTATTGTCCCCAAAAGCACAGGGCCATAGGAACATTTTTTTTCTTTTTTTTCCGATTTATGTGCTTGTTGTTATTTTTGTGTGTGTGAGATATATTTGTTTGGTTGTGTTCTTGTTTCTTTCAGTTGTTTTTTTTGCATTGGTTCTTTTTTGCTGTCCACATTTCCTGTCATTTTTTTAAAACTGGAAATAGCATTTAGAGAATAACATCAAAGACCAAGTATCTAATATTTTCTATACAACGCCATAGAAAAAATATTTCTTCAAAATTAAGTAAGTGTCCATGACATGAAAACTAGTTGCCACCTTTGGCTTTCAGCGTACTTCAAGTAGACAGTCAAGACTGAGTACCAGTGTCTCAAATCATGACCCTTGAAACAACAAAAACAGCAGAAGACTAACAGTTCTCAGGCTGGTCTAAGGAGTGACACAAAAAACAGGAGCAAAGTGATGTCCAAGATTCATTATATAAATTACTCTGTCTGTTTTCAATGGGGCCGATTGCCAAACTGGCCCGTATTTCAGCCACCTAGGTTGTCGGCCTGGAGCCTCTCTTGTGAACACATACACGGGCGTGTCCAAGAGGGTGGCTGCAGCAAATATCTCAACCTCGGTGGCCCAAGTACGGAATGAATTGTCGTGTACTTATAATTATAGGCATGTTTGACACGAGTCACGTGACGTGTCAAGAAGCGTGGCGACCGTTTTCTCATCCCACAAAAAAAAAAAAAAAAAAAGAGAAAACAAATCTAAACTTTTAAAAGTGATTTAACTTCGTAGATTTGCCGTTCTATGTAGCCTATACTTTTGTTTTTTAGTGGCGACCGTTTTCTCATCCCACAAAAAAAAAGAGAAAATAAAAAAACAAAAGTATAGGCTACATAGAACGGCAAATCTACGAAGTTAAATCACTTTTAAAAGTTTAGATTTGACACTGTAACCTTGACCCAGTTCAAGATCATCTTGAATAACATCTCTGTACAAAAATGAAAATAATTATACATATAACGAAAGAGGTGTGTGTGTGTGTGTGTGTGTGTGTGTGTGTGTGTGTGTGTGTGCGCGTGTGTGTTTGCGTGCGTGCGTGCGTGAGTGAGTGTGCACGCGTGCGTGCGTGCGTGCATAATGTGTGTGTGTGTGTGTGTGTTTGAGAGATGGGGGGAGGAGAGAAAGTGTGGGGGGCGAGAGAGAGAGAGAGAGAGAGAGAGAGAGAGAGAGAGATCCAGAGTCACGTTTTCTACTGAGTTGACACACACTATAACAATAAAGTTAAAAATAAATACTGACATAGCTCTACATTGGTTAGAAAAGAGGGGGACCAGTTCGAGAGGGGGCCTATTTTGGATGCGAGGGGGGACCAAAATCGCCCAGGGGGACCAGTCGAAAACGAGGCTGGATGTCTAAGGGGGGACCATTATAGAGCAGTTTTTGCCACGAATTGGTCCCCCGGGGGACTGCTTCAGAGGGGGGACCGGACCGGATCCTACACCGGGGTGGCCGAATGGTAGAGCGTTGGACTTCCAATGCTCGGGTCGTGAGTTCGTATCCCGGCTGGGGCCAAATATTTGTGCTGGCTTTTTCGTCGTTGCCCCGTCTTTGATATCACCCGTATGTGGTGGAAAAGGACGTTAAACCCCCAAACACCCACCCATCCACCCCAGTGTATGTTTGTCTGTGTGTGTTTGTCCGTCTGTCTGTCCGTGCACTGGCCCCGTGTCTCTCTGTCAGTCTCGTTATTGGGGGTGGGCGGTGGTATAATAAGTAGCGCGTCGGACTTAGCCGCTGCGCTACTGAACGGCCGTCACCAGTGTCATGGCGATGAAGCGTGGGTTCGAGCCCAGGTCGAGCTTGCGATACGTGATACCGGGTTTTCCTGGCTACCGAGCTGCTCATCGAGGATTTCTGTCCGGGTAATCCGGCTTTCCTCTCTCAGCAAAATTGAAAAATAGGATAGGTATTGGGTGGCGCTGTACCGTGGCGACGCGCTTCCCTCGGGGGAAGCAGCCCGAATTTCTCGAAAGGGATAATATAGTAGTCCAAAATTATTATTATCATTATTATTCACTTCATTGTTTTTCCCTGTCGTTGTTGTTGCTTTGTTGCTTGATATATTTTCTCAGATTGCGGTGCATTTCAGTACTTCGTTTAACCTCATTTAACATGTGCGTGCGCGGTGCATGCGTGCGTGCGTGCGTTCGTGCGTGTGTGTGTGTGTGTGTGTGTGTGTGTGTGTGTGTGTGTGTGTGTGTGTGTGTGTGTGTGTGTGTGTGTGTGTGCATTCAACTTTTGCATCTGCCAGTGTACACAAAACTTTCAGAATATCTCGCCTAACACACTCTTCTTCCTGAGCGTATCATCAAGGATGATTATGCACAATGAAAGATTGTTTGTAAATTGAAGGTTGGCATCTGGTGAATTTGCTCCGTCTCTTGGGCCAGGTACAGCCCGGAGCAGAACAGATCTAAACACCATATTATACCAACAGCGTTACGACAGCATTGTGGAGACGAGGCCTCTACCCCGCTGAATGGGCCGCTCAGAGACCCCTTACTCTTCAGCTTTGACACAGATCGTTATAATGTGTGATTCATGCGAAATTTAACCCCGGAGTCATTCATACACTCTCTTCGTTATTTTCACTGACGCTGTCGTCTGGTCTGTGGTTTCTAACCGCGCTCCCCCCCCCTCCCATTTCCTAACCACCCCATACCTCCCTTGCCCTCCACCCCTTTTTTCTGTTCTTTTAGAGTTTCGTTTTCTGACTCCCTTCAAAAATTGTAAGAGGAAACCTCCAAACCAGGTTGCGGCTTGTCCCTTGTTTCTGAAAGTCTGTGGTTTCTCGATCACTTTTCCCCCATTTAATACCCACCTACCACCCCCCCCCCCTTCCCTTCACCCACCCACTTCCCTTCACCCCCCCCCCCCCTCCCCTGTTCTTTCACAGTTTCATTTTGTGTCTCCCCTCAAAAAAATTGTTCACTAGTTGCGGTTTGCCCCCTCGGGCTAAGGGGGAAACAAAATTCACGGTTGTCTCGTTAACAGGGGACGCAACTTGCGTTGTTAGTGTCTTCTCTCCCTTGACTTGCCCGACGCCATTGACACAACGTTGTGGCAGGCAGCAGTTAAAGTCAGCATCATAGCGCACCGTCATATCACTCCAACACATTGTGACCGCTCAGTGCACAGCCTATCATCAGAAAAGAGGGGTGGGGATCAAATTAAAGAGCCACGTCGCCTTTTTAGATCTCCATATCCTGTAGCATACAACTGTGCAGTGTATTTTAAAGGTCTGCAATATCAACAAAAAGGTGCTAAAGAGGTGTCGTCTGCTACAACAGCTGGCGCAAGGACACAAACTGACCGTGAGGTCATGTTTGGTGTTTATTTGAGATACCCTGTTTGGCAAGTGTGCTAGTCCGTAGTGATTTTTGTTGTCATGAAAAAGCGTGATTTTCGTGATTTTTGTGTTATGTAGGTCAAGGCGCATGCCAGGCGGTCACAAAAAGAAGCAAGCTGCCAGTGAAGCTGGGACGTTTTGCACAGAGGTCGGACACAAAGTGACGCAAGCGGATTTGTGTGAACTGCCTCTCTGGCCTAAAGAGAAAGTAGACGTGCATCACTCCAGTGTGGCCTGAGCAGAAAGAAGACATTCAAATTTTTTTTTAAACCCCTGTCAGGTGCGTGCATTTGAATGGTCTGTTCATGGTAGTAATTGTTTCTAGATTGAAGCATTTTTAGGGGTGACTATGATGTCTGAGGCTAAAAGGGAGTATATAGGCATTTTGAGGCCCTGTGTATTTGTGTCCTTCGCCCACACTGCGCACCAAACTGGGAATAAAGACAACCAGGAAGAAACGACCACATTAATTTTGTCTTGCAGTCTAGACTTACGATGTGATGGCGAACAGCAAAAGTTCTCCAATGCATCAGTACTGATGAGGAGAAAAGCGTCACTTGGAGACTGAGGTTGGGGGTGGGGGGGGGGTGTTGTAGTTGTTGCTGGTGGTGGTGATGGTGGTTGTGTTGGTGTTGGTGTTGTTTTTACTTTACTGCAGCTTTTGGGAAATTCGGGCTGTTCCCCCCCGCCACCCCCCCCCCCCCGGTCAAGCGCGTCGCCGTGGTGCAGCGCCACCCAATACCTATTCTATTTTCAATTTTGCTGGGGGAGGAAAGTCGGATAACCCGGAGAGAAACCCCCGATGAGCAGCCCGGTAGCCAGGAAAAACCGGTATCACATAATTATATATCTCAAGCTGAATCGTGACTGCGGTGAGTTGTTGTTTGTTTGTTTGTTTCAAAAAGTCAGGAAATGTTACATTCGTAATGTTAGTCGTGTACTTGTAATAAGCATCAAGACCTTTACCTTACTTCTGTCCTAACTTTCAATTATTTTTTTTTTTAATGGTACAAGATACTACAGTCATGAATCCGCTGATAATATCAGTGAGCACACTGATCCTTAACCCACATATTTATTACATTCTCCTCCGTCTGTACCCCACCCCAGCTTTCACAAAATAATGTACCCTCGTCTGAATGAAACTTCTTGCGTTACAAGGCTACACCCTCCTCCGTCTACACACGTACTCCTCCCCCCCCCCAAACACACACACACACACACACACACACACACACACACCCGCCAGCGTGCACACCCATTCCCTCCTTGTCTCGCCATCGCCGTGAATGTAATTTCTCATCCTTTTGCCTACGTTCTCCACCAACGTAGTAGATTGGAGTTGGCACAGCGGTGGGACTTTGCTTTCAATGGCGTCACTCTCTCCTGTCATTATCGTCCCCAGCACAATGGTCACCCGCTAATTTGACGCAAACCGCAGACAAAATTATCTACCTCTCTGGCTGCCTACCGGCCCCATTATGACGATTTTTCTTGCCCTCCAGTGTTATGTCAAGGAGAGGGTGTTTTCGCATATTTGGCACATTTCTTTTGACGTCTGACCTGCGTAGTTGCCTGTGTGTCCACATTTCCCTTCGTAACAGTTTTTGGGCATTCACGTATCCCAGTACAGTAAGCAAGTCAAGTCACTCGAAGTCTTGGGCAGACAGCTCTCTTCGACTGTGACGTGACCTCCATCCGGTCTCAGAAAGGCCGTTCTTAACCGGGCGAACCACCAGTCCGGCGAACTGTGTATTGTATACGAACAGGGCGAGCGCGCACACGTACGTAGTTCCAGAGGTTCGGCCGAACTAGTTCTCTTTCTTAACCGACCGTTAATGATATGCATACGTCATCGCCCGAACAAGGCGGACTCGGAAGTTGAGACAATCGTAAACAACCAAAATGGCCGCCT
Source organism: Batillaria attramentaria (assembly GCA_018292915.2). Taxonomy (NCBI): domain Eukaryota; kingdom Metazoa; phylum Mollusca; class Gastropoda; family Batillariidae; genus Batillaria; species Batillaria attramentaria. The sequence goes on along the minus strand of JACVVK020000679.1, from coordinate 137,150 downwards.
TCGTAGATCGAGACGACGAGGCATTTGCGGTAGTTATCGTTTTGAGTGAACTATTGGAGGCCGAGGAAGAGGAGAAAAAGAGGAAAAGAGCGCAAGAGAGGGAAATGTCAAAGAGAGTCGATAGCCGCCATGCCGTCCGCCATTTTCCTCAACTTTGTACATGCGCACAACAGCTCTCCCCGAGCAACCAATCAGAGCGCAGGATCGGCCAAAGGATCGCGAGGGTTCCCACGACACGCTGTGCAGACTTCAAACCTAGTTCGGTGAACCTTTCGAACCAGGGTTTGGGAAGAAGTGTTCTGCCCACCGTGCGCGAATCTAGTTGGCCGTACTCTTCGAACCTAGTTCGCGAACCAAAAGTTCACCCGGTTAAGAACGGCCTTTATCGTTTGGAAAATTGACGGAAAAGCGTCGTCTCTCTCTCTCTCTCTCTCTCTCTCTCCATCAACTGTTTAATTTCAAACATGATAAACAACACAACACAAGGAACAGTCTGCTCCCAGTGCCTCGTCCAAGGGTTGATATCTACAAATGTAGCCTGTCTTTCTCAGGGGCATCCATATGGAACTCTTTACCATTGAGTATCCAAAACATTTCCAAATTCACTAACTTCAAACAAATTCTACACGACACGCTCATCTGACCATATAGATAAAATGTGTTACATACATGTTTTAGAATGTTAGTGACGGCTTTGAAGTTCTTACTTGGCATACAGGGGAGTCGGGGTGGTCGAATGGTAGAGCGTTGGACTTCCAATGCTCGGGTCGTGAGTTCGATCCCGGCTGGGGCCAAATATTTGTGCTGGCTTTTTCATCGTTGCCCCGTCTTTGATATCACCCTATGTGGTGGAAAAGGGCGTTAAACCCCCAAACACCCATCCACCCACCCTTACTTGGCATACAGCCAATATCATCGACACATGCCACGTATGTTTTGATTTGTTTATCAGGTGTACTTTTCTATTCTTCATTTCCTTCAGATAGTTAATATTTGTGTTTCTCTTTTTTTCCCTTCCCCTCCCTCCCCCCCCCCCCCCCTTGTTTTGATGTTGTCTTTTTTACCCTTTAACGTAGAATAGCAGGACAGCTTGTAAGACAGGCAGCAATGTCTAAATGCTCTATCCTGAATTTTAAAAAAAACAAACCGTTTCATCATCATCATCATCATCATCTCTCTCTCTCTCTCTCTCTCTCTCTCTCTCTCTCTCTGTGTGTGTGTGTGTGTGTGTGTGTGTGTGTGTGTGTGTGTGTGTGTGTGTGTGTGTGTGTGTGTGTGTGTGTTCGTTGAGTTTAAATGTGTAACTTGTTTCTACATTTCCCGCCTATATTCCTGTAGCTTATAGGTGTTTCCTCCTTTGCTCATATTCTCGTAGTTTAGCAACGGTAAGTTCGAACATGGTATTTCTGCCAAAACTTTTACCGTTGGAAAATAAAGATTATTGTCATTGTCATTGTCATTGTCATTGCCATTCTCTCTCTCTCTCTCTCTCTCTCTCTCTCTCTCTCTCTCTCTCTCTCATTGTCGTTTTTTTTTTTTTTTTTTTTTTGAAGGGGGGGTCTTTTTATTCTTATTATTTGCTTTTCTCTAATCTTTTGTAGTATTAGCAACTGACGTAATCTTTTTCTGTCAAAAATTTTACCGTTGAAAAATACAGTTTCACCATCGTCATCATCATCATCATCATCATCTCTCTCTCTCTCTCTCTCTCTCACACACACACACACACACACACACACACACACACACACACACACACACACACCGTCGCACACTGCACACACACACACACACACACACACACACACACACACACCGTCGCACACTGCACACACACACACACACACACACACACACACACACACACATGCTTTCATCACATCCACATAGGCGTGAAGAACAAAGGAGAGGAAACACGATTTCACAGCTTGTTCCCAGTGCCACTGTACCCTTAGCTGCCGGATTTATTCGCTGAATATGCTCTCTCAAATACTGTATTTTGAAGCCGGCAGTGGCGTGTGCGCCTACTCAATTTTACTTTTTACCAGCCAAGAATGGTGAGGACAAACGCGGAACAAGGAAAGGTGCACAGCTAAAACCCTCCATTTGAACATGCAGGACAATGTGGCGACAGCTATTTTCTCGGACTAAGGACTATGAAGAGGGATGATTCAAACCACGGAAGCTCACTGGAAAATCCTTATATGAGTTTGAGTTGCGGACGACAGTTCCATCTTCGGAGCAGCTCCAGCTTTGGGACACGGAGAACTCTCGAGGGTTTCCTACCCTTAAGAACCCACCCACCCTATCATTTAACTCCTCCATAAACACGCTCACTCTTACTCCCTCCACCCCCCCCCTCCATCAACCTCCCCTCCCCTCTCCCCACCCCCACCCCTCTTCACCCACCCCGGTCAAGTCGTTCAACACAAGGATATCAATATCCGTAAATGCGTAATACCGAATGACGCCGCCAACACTCATAACGTCGAGATTGGCCCACTCAGCAAACAGACGGCTATTTCGCAATCATTGCGACGTTTAAAGCGGCGGCTAAAATACGGGTCTTTAAAAAAAGGGGGAAGTTACCGGGAGACGGACAGGATGAGGCAAAAATGTATGCACACGTCCCTATACGCGGGCGGTGCAAATCCTGAAAGAGACCCCCGCATTTGTATTGGCCGGACGGAAAATGGACGTAAAATGCGTGCCATCAAGACCTGAAATAAAAGCGATAAAATGTCATGGTTTAACCTGTCTGGCCTCGCGTGGGGTGATACCCCCTACCCCATGTTGATCGTAAGGATCTGTCGGGTGTGTCTATCCCCCCGCACGGCGGTGGCTTCCGAACTGAAAAAAAAATCGAACAGATCCCCGAGCCACACACACATATATACACACACCCCCCTCCCATCCCCCCACCCACCCCACCCCTTTCTAAAAATACAGACACAAACTGTTAACGATATGCTCTAAATGCGAGAGATGGGGCTTGCAGTTATTTAGTTCGTTAGTTAGTTCGTTAGTTAGTTCGTTAATTAGTTCGTTAGTTAGTTAGTTAGTTAGTTAGTTAGGGCTTAACGCCGCGCAAGCAACAAAGACTATTTCGCGGCTAACACAGTCCCATCCTGCCAGGTTCATTAAAACATAAAAGAGCTAAAACAGCTAGCTTAAAACATGATGTACATAAATACATATTCAAAATTCGTGAAGCTTAAATGATCCAGTACAAGATTAATTTCTTCAGGGCTAAAAACAACATCACAGATGATGTTATACTAAGACATGGGGCTTGCAAAGTCTTCCGGAGAGGCGTAGAAAATCAAACACACACCTATACACGTTTGGACAGCAGATAGTCTACTTCATTTGAATGCGGCCTGTTAGGGTTTCAGCCTATCGTTTGTGGACACAAACTGGACAGCAGCTAGACTGCAAAGAAATCCTCCCCCTTTACGAAAAAAAAAAACCCCAAACAAATCCAGAAGCACAATGTTAACGATATCCACTAATTGCGAGAGTTGGGGGTAGGTGTCGCTCGCGACCTCTTCACTTGACGAGGCAGACGTCTTTTGGCTGCTAACCAAACAGGCACCAGATAAGAAACGTTACAACCATTGTGAAAGCGATGCCGCCCACTGTCGTCCCTGTGTTAACGGGTGCACACGGTGACACCTGGGCTCTCCAGAAGAACAAACACGGACAGCACTCACCACCGACTCAAGGACTCTTGGCCTACGATCCACGCTGTGGCACCCTTGTGGCATAGTCTCCTAGCAGGAGTTGGGGCTTGGGTAAGGGTGGGAGAGGGAGGAGGGGGGGGGGCGTCTTAGTCGAAGGGGTGGGTTTGGCGTGTGCTTGCGAGTCCTGAAAGATTTTGGAGTTGAGGATGGGGGTGGGATTTGAAAGGAGAAAAGGTGAGGGGGACAAGGTTTTTATGACTGGAGGCACGTGCGCCCGTGCCAAAAGCGTGCCCATCTACAACTGGCACGGGAGTGCTTTGGCTCTCTCTCTCTCTCTCTCTGTTCTAAGAGACACTTATACAATACAATGTCTTCTCATCCAATGAGACAGACAGAGATACAATCAGACAGAGGTACAATCAGACAGACACACAGACAGATAGGCAGACTTACTTCCGGTTGAGAGACCACCTGTAGCGTGATCAGAATTTGCCGTTAACAAACCTTAAAAGCCTCTACGTTCGTAACAATGTTGAGATGGAAAACTGCCGCTTTCGAAGCTCTACGCGCGTTTGCCAGGTAGAAGGATGTTTCACTTGGCCATCGCAACCGTGTTCGTGCGGTGACTTTGTGGCTTCTACTATGAGAGAAATACCTACGGTCCAGTCCTGAACAGGCTGGGACTCGACAGAATCTTCCAAATATAGCCACCAATCAGCGCCGTCTAGCTCGTCCTCAGTCCGCAACCAAATAACGTCGTCTGCTCAGTACGCGGTACGCTTCTAAAACAACATAATTATACGTTGGCTAGAGTCACTACAATGACCTCAGATGCCATGTTCTGACCCAGGTGACTGATTCTGATGCGCAGATTAAGCACTTTTTCGATGAAAAGTGTTCCACACGCTGTTGTAACTTGTATGCCTGTCATACGTGGGGAGCCGGGGTGGCCGAATGGTAGAGCGTTGGACTTCTAATGCTCGGGTCGTGTGAGTTCGTATCCCGGCTAGGGCCAAATATTTGTGCTGGCTTTTTCATCGTTGCCCTGTCTTTGATATCACCCGTATGTGGTGGAAAAGGACGTTAAACCCCCAAACACCCACCAACCCTGTCACACGTATTGAAACTTTAAGCTTTTGTACACGGGTGGAATGACGTTTATACCCGCCAACAATCACTCTAAACCGTCGAGTACCTGTATGCATGCCAGAACCGAACCTCCTATTGTCAACTAGGGATGCCAAAATCGCGGGTTAAACACTACACTTAATCCCTTCTCTCCGTGAGCTCATCCGGAGGAGCGCGTGCGCACAGTGCTCCGCCTGGATCCCGGAGGTCACCCTTTTGCAAAGGGAGATAACCCGAAGCCACCGTGTTTGGATTGTCGGTACTTGTGGAGCCCGGAGAACCCTCACCAGGTCCAGCTGTCGCGATATGTCACTCGTCCTTGTCAACACCATGAGCAAGGATAACTGGCAGATGGATGAACAGAACTGCAGGCTACGTGACGGTATTAGCTTCCGGGGCTTAGGGTTAGGGTTAGGGGTTAGCCTAACCCTAACCCCTAACCACTCGGCTAAATATAGCAGAAAATTTTTGCCCCATTTAAAATTTATGTGCAGAGTTAAAAAAAAAAATGGCTATCTGGTGCTTTTTGTTGGCTTTGTAAACAAGTTTCATGCCAGGTAATAGTAAAATTAGGGGAAAATGAGGCTGGCTTGTGGACTATTTGTATTCATGCGCGGCTGGCACAGGAGCCAGCAGACGACCGTGGAATGAGGGGGTATGTGGTCGCTGCCAACATTGCCAAAAAACGGAATATTGGAATTTGTTTAAATTTACTCTACACATGAGTCTATGGCTGCCTCATTTTTGTGAATTTTTGGGTGAATATTAAAGCATTTCTAGGGTGTTATCTGTGTTACGTAGCCTGCATGAATCTCGAGGGTTTAAATATAAATTTTTGCATGTTGTTTGACTGAAAGGGGGACTTCAGACGCTGCAGGGGGAGAAAATTGGAAGTGAACGTGGTCTTACATCTACAGGAGCAAAAAAGGAGACAAATGGTTAAAATGCGGTTTGTGTGTGTGTGTGTGTGTGTGTGTGTGTGTGTGTGTGTGTGTGTGAGAGAGAGAGAGAGAGAGAGAGAGAGAGAGAGAGAGAGAGAGATCGTACCTATCCCCAAAACCAGCCAACCAACCAACCACGAAATACACGCAACTATTTTTTTAATCGAAAATACTCTTTACGTTCGTTCGTACGTAACTTCATGGACATATTGTTTGTCAGTGTAAATGTCTGACGGTAGTATATATATTTTATTATATGAACTATAGAGAGGTAGGATGTGGAGAGAGAGAGAGAGAGAGAGAGTCAATGAATGAAACTTTATTTCACAGAGGCAAGTTTAACGTTGACAGTCTGTTTCATTGCCTGTCGTTGCTAACACTACAAAATATATACTACAAAGTCTAGTCTAAGGTTAAGAAAGAGGAAACGATCAAACAAACAAAACAAGTGAAAAGGTTGCAGATGTATCGATAAAAAATGGGCACACACACACACGCACGCACACACACACACACACACACACACACACACACACACACACACACACACACACACACACACACACGTGTGAAGAGACGGATACTATCAGTCTGGAACAAAGTGATTTAACCTGCAACTCAGCGCACAAGTGATACAAATTAGCACGAGAAGAAGTATTTTAAAAAGCGTTCCTTACAAATGGACTGGGAAGGAGCAGTTTTAAAGGGGCAGTCCACTCAAATTTCGACGAGCAACAAAAAAGTGTTTAAAAGTGTTTTAAACGTGTCCCAATGTGGTGCAGCCCGCACACCACCGCTATAGAGCAAATCTAGAATGGTTTAGCTACATGACTGTACTACACAATTTCATAAATGAAAAGATTCGTAGAAGTCTCTTCCAAATGCAAACATTTTGGGAGGTTCGGCAAAAGAAGCAGGGTGGACGGGACCTTTAATATTGCAAGGGATATATGGTTGCAGAGTGATGCACCTGCGAGCGAGAGAGAGAGAGAAATGAGATGAAACGAAATGAAATGAACTTTAGTTTCCAAGGATAAAAGACTGATTAGGTAACATGACCTCTATTAAATCTTGTCCTTGAGAGAGAGAGAGAGAGAGAGAGAGAGAGAGAGAGAGAGAGAGAGAAGGGGGTGTTTTGGAGTTTAACGTCCTTTTCCACCACGTATGGGTGATATCAAAGACGGGGCAAAGAGAAAAAGGCCAGCACAAATATTTGACCCCAGCCGGGAGACAAACAGCGAGGAAGAGAGGGGGCAACGGATATGTACAAAAAATACTCAAGCGGAAACTGACAGCAGTCTTTCCTTGTCAGTGTGACGTTTGTGCAGTTGGTGTACCGCCGCTGCATATATTTACTAGGTATTCATGAATTCAAGGACATGGTGCAAACAGGTCAGCTTTCAGTTTCTGTCACTGAGCGTGTGGGGGTTCCCCTCAATTTACCGTAAGCGGTTCTACCGTAAACCTTATGTACAGTGCTCATTTTCACCTTCTCAGACACGCTCTCACCTCTCTCTCTCTCTCTCTCTCCACCCACCTACCCTTCTCAAACACGCACTCACCTCTCTCTCTCTCTCTCTCTCTCTCTCTCCACCCACCTACCTTTCTCAAACACGCACTCACCTCTCTCTCTCTCTCTTCACCCACCTACCCTTCTCAAACACGCACACCTCTCTCTCTCTCTCTCCACCCATCCACCCTCCTCCCTCACACACACACACACACACACACACACACGGAAATTTAGTCGCGTGCGAGTTCAAAGGGCATCCCTGCACGAGTGCTTGCTTTTTCCGTTGGAGTAGGTCTTTTTTGGTCGCGTCTTTGTTGTGTCAAGGTGATGCACGCAATCCAATAGGCGCCAGGTAAGCAATACCCAGGGTGCAAGTGATTGAAGTGACGTATTTTGATCCGGCTACCCGTCCAGCACCCGAAATAAGACCCTCGAGTGAAAAAAAAAAAAGCTGTATACAGTCCAACCCGCGTGTATAAAGCGATCGCCTGCTTATGAACACCACGCATTTCGGCCGGCAGTTTGTTTTCTTAAAGTAAGCTTCACAACAGATGGTCACCTGTCTGAAAACAGCGACTTTTCTTATGTCTGTGGCGGCCGCTTAAGACAGGTTTCTACGGTCCTTGTGTGCGCGTGGGTGCGTGTGAGAGGGAGTGGGGGAGGAGGAGGGGAGAGGGGAGGAGGAGGGAGGGTTAGGGAGAAGGGGGACCGTTGAATGGAGAGGCTTATGGGTGTTTTTTTTTTTAAGGAGCAAAAAGCTCTCTCTCTCTCTCTCTCTCTCTCTCACTCTCTCTCTCTCTCTCTCTCTCCTGAGAGAACCTGTGAAAGAGTTCTCATCTGTCATGGAATAAAAGACCAAATCAGTTGTCCGAATAGAGACAGAACACGCATTTTCTACTGCTCTTACCTGGGGTCGATGTTAGAAAGATTTGTGAGCCTCAGACATGCAAATCTTACACAGAAACCAGTAGGTCTTTATCGCAGCCCGCGACTGCCCCAGACAACTAGGCCTTTCCACTCTTCTGCGAAGAAGAGTTATCGAGAAATCATAGTGAATTATCTCGCTTGGCTTACGGTTGAGTGTGATGGCAGACACCTGTATTAAAAAGGCGAGACCGTGGATCGGATGAAAATCTTGCGTCTGAACCGTTCCGCGGTTATCAATCACTGAATCAGGCATGTTTTTCAAGAGTCGCACCACACATCTTATAGTTACAGCGAGTCTGGACGGCAGTTCTCATTCCTTGCTCGTTTCTCTTGAGTTATTCCCCTTCCCGACCGTTCCGCCTGTTTCTCCTTCTGTCCATCTTTTCATAACCACGCACCATGTCACATAATGGGCGATGGTCGAGGAGGGACGCCTCTTCACTTTTCCTTTTCTCCGTCCTCCATTCCTCCCTCGCCCCTCCAACGTTGCGAGGTCACCCTGGCAACGCAACAAAACGCAAACCACCACGGGGCAGTAAGCTTATCGAGAGACCAGTTCTAACCTCCCTTTACCACCCTATTCTGTCCCTTGCCTTACAAAAACCCTCGTCCGTATTCATTGTGCAACGGTTCTGTCGGCCGGGCTGCTTTCATCGGGGCGGCGATAAAAGTTGATAAAAACATTGACACAGGGCAGCAGGCGGTATAAATCGTGGTTGAATCCGGCAAATGAATAGTCGCGTGTACACACATCTCGCCACGCGACCTCGGGGTAGTCTCGGTACGCTGTGGCGCGGGCGTTTGGCCATAAATAATGTTCTTATGATAAATTCTTGTCGTCCATCTTCCTACCGTCTTTGCCTGCTTTCTGTGCCATGTTCAGAACCTCATTTCACACCGACCCCCCCCCCCCCCCGTAGTGTAGTGGTTAGCACTTCGGACCATGGACCGGGAGACATGGGTTCGAGTCCCAGCTGAGGCAAGCGAGATTTTTCCTACCTAGGTCGGCTCCTACCCAGAGCGAGTGTGCTATGGGCCCAGTTGGGAGGCTGTTGCCACAAAACCGAGATTCACCCACTTCACGGGTGCGACTTTGGGGGTGCTTCCCTTGGTATGACACGTCTTATCACGTGGATGATTACACGGCCGGCACCGCAGGTGCCGTAGTTCCCGGGCCTGGTTAATGCCAGGATATGTATGACAGGAAGCGTGGAATGCGGCCCTGTCTCGCAGTCCCAAACCACACGGACCTCCATAGCATCATCTTACCATCATCCTCATCTCCATCATCATGCATAATAAAAAATGCCCCAGCTTCCGAGCCCTCCGTGGATTCCACCCATTACCTGGGAGGAACACCACTGGAACAGGCAAAGAGTTGGGACAGCAACCCCTCATTTCACTTTACTTCAGTTTAGTTCACGTTGGAATCCGTGGCGCCTGCTGTATTAAGATGTGTTCCATGTTCGTACGAGTGCGGTTTTGTGAATGCGCAATGAGTTGATGTATTTTCAAGAATTGGAGCTGTATATATGTGATTTTAAATGATTTTATGTGATTTATTATTTTAAGTAGCTACATCAGTGTGTCGTCACTAGCCAAGTTCGTCTTCCGCGAGGGTTTAAACAGTATGCATAAAGGTAAAATACATACCAATGCAAACGTTTGCCATCTTCCATTCTTATTAACAATTCCTGCAATGTTCTGGTTCATTTCCTTCATCCCACCCCATCCTCTGCCCCCCCCCCACCCCCCACGACAAGCATCCCCGAACAAGACATATAGTCAGCATGAAACGAGCTGGACCAATCAGTCCTAACGGAACCTCTGGTCGTGGGGAGGCAAGGGGATTTGGTCTAGTGGTTGAGGTATCGGACTTCGGATCCTGAGCCGGCCGGTTCGAGTCCCTGGTGGGCAGGAATTTGGATGGATTTTTCCTTTCCAAATCGAGTCATAATCACGCGCAGACTTGTTTACGGTGCCTGTCCCGCCCTCAGATCAAGTGTGCGCGTTAGAGACCATACCATACCGTGATTAATTCCGCACGGCAAGGGTTTATACCGTGTCCATGATGAGTTTGCGGCACCGTTACTTAGTACGGGGCCACGCGTGTCACGATCACCACCCTCCCGTGTCACCAGTCTGTAGGGGCACCGGTCACGCAACCCGCTTTACGCGTGTGGCAGCGTTACGCTACAATAGTTAGCGCTCATTAGCGCGGGCTTAGTGTCACGCCCTGTCTCAGTTGAGTCGTCAAATCGAACGCTGCACGGGAACGCTGCTGTGCGGCGCTGCCTTGCCGATGATCAAATCTGTGTCGGTTTCTCCTCCAACGCCTTTCTTAGGGAGGCGTGTCTGATTGCCTGCAAGGGAGACTAATTAGCTAAGTTGCAGAACTCATCCTCCAGCAGTGCACGGTGGAATTGTTTGCGCGGACGACGATCAAATCCGTGTTGGTTGATCCTCATTTGCCTTTCTTAGGGGGCGTGGCTGATCACTGCAAGGGAGACAAATTAGCTGAGTTGCAGAACTCATACTCCGGCAGTGCACGGCAGAATGGTTTCTGTTGACGACTACCAAACCTGTGCTGGTTTATCCTCATTTGATAATGATTATGATAATGATGACGACGATTTTTATGTCGCCTCTCTTTTGGGAAGATCTAGGCGCCTCACAATAGGAGAAAAAAAAAGGTGGGGGGGGGGGGAGAGCCGCGCAAGCAACAGAGACCATCTTGCGGCAAAGGGGAGCGGCGGGGGGGGGGGGGGATGGAGGGTACAGTAATGCAAACAGATAAATCAACAGTTACAAACACTATCAAACACAAATCACCCTCAACACACAGACACATCTATACTGTCACACACATGAATAAAATGAAAATTAATATACAGCAAGGACTGGCGCTGTGTTCTGGCGGTCTGCTGTGGCTCAGTGCTGAAACAAGAAGGTTTTCAAAGCCAGATTTGAAGGTGACCATGGACTGCGAGTGCCTCATCTCAGAGGGAAGCGAGTTCCAGATCACAGGCCCAAGGCCCCCCTTAGGCGGCGTGTCTGATTTCCTGCAAGGGAGACTACTTAGCTGAGTTGCAGAACTCACACTCCAGCAGTGCACGGGAGAATGGTTTGCGCTGACGATACCAAATCTGTGTTGGTTTATCCTCCTTCGCCCTTTCTCAGAGGGGCGTGGCTGATTCCCCGCAAGGAGACCTAGTTAGCAGAATAGCAGAACTCACGCTCCTGCAGTGCACTGGAGAATGGTTTGCGCCGGACGGATGGGTCTGTAGGAAATCGTTGCGCATGAACGGGTGGACACGCTTCGTTTGTTGGGGGGGTAGAGGCTGTTGCCCTGCAAGGAACACTAGTTAGCTGAATACGAGAACTCGCACTCCTGCAGTGCAAAGGAAAATGGAATGCGATGGACGGATGGTCATGTACGAAGTCGTTGCGCATGAAGGGGCGGACACGCTCCGCTTGCTGGTGGATAGAGGTGGACACGGTATTTGTGAGACTATTGCGGGAGGACGCCTCACGCTGGGCAGGGGGATGCCGGACACGGGGTCTCTGTAAAAGGACATGGCGGTCGATTTTTCAATGAACAGGGTGAGCATAACGGAACTCTCGTTGTGTCCCGTCATTTTAACTGTCCACTAAACCATAACATTACGATTGCGATGTCGTTAGGCCAGAGTGTCACCTGAGAGACATACGTAAGAAGGATCTCTGGACGACATCACTAGTCACAGGGAGGTAGTTCTCACTAATGAACGCTCCTAACAACAGAAGGGGAGCTGAGACTAGTAAGGACAGAGGGGTGTATCTATACATTGGTATTGGAGCGGTCGGTGGTGTAGTGGTTAAGCGACTTCGCCACCAGTGCGAGAGGTCAGGTTCGAGTCCCACTCGGGACAAATAGTATTTCATTCTCGTTCATGGCACCGCTCATCGTCGGGGGTTCTCTCCGGGTACTCCGGCGTCCTCCCCACTCTGCTTTGGAAATGTTCAGCCCGCAAAATTTAAAGATATATGCAATTCTAAATTCCGAAACTTAAATAGCTTAGCTGAACCTTCGCACCACGTGAAAGTAATGTGTGCATGTCCAATGTGTGAGAGAATGCGTGTGATTCGCGTGAGCGTGCGTGTTGGGTTCAGTTCGCGGCGCTTTGAGCCGAATCAAGAAATTGGGTAAAGCGCCTATACAATACTTATTATTATTATTATCGTTATCATTATCCCCCTGATTGATTAAAACAAAAAAGGGCAGAGCTGTCCGTGACACACAGGGTATAATGGCAGAGACACACAGTGGTGTTCTTGTATGTCTCCGATGCTGACGGGAAATTTGACAGCAGCTGTCCTTTCAAGGACGTCTCCCTTGTTAACAAAAACTCTGGAAAATAAGTATATTCACATTGTTTTTTTTGTTTTAACTACTTTATTATCCCTTTCGGGAAACTCGGGTTGCTTCCCCCGGGGGAAGCGCGTCGCCGCAATGCACCGCCACCAAATACCTTTTTTTCTTTGTTTGTTTGTTTGTGTGTGTGTGTGTGTGTGTTTTTGTTTTTCTTTTTTTTTCTTTTTTGTTGTTTTTACAATTTTGCTGGGGGAAGAAAGCCGGATAACCCGGAGAGACACCCCCGATGAGCAGCCCGGCATCCAGGAAAAACCGGTATCACATACATGTATCACAAGCTCGACCTGGGATCGAACCCACGCTTCATCGTTATGACATTGGTGACAGCCGTTCAGTAGAGCAGCGGCTAAACCCGACGCGCTGCCTATTAGACATCCCCGAACCGAAGACATCGAACACCTCAAATTTGTCTGTGTATTTAGATCTTCAAAGATTTTTTTCTGTGCAGTTACTCTGTTATTGGGGACTTCATGAAACACTGGTCTGCTCAGCAAAAATCAGGCTGCATCTGTCTCGTTCTTGAGTGGAATATTTTTTGTTGTTTGGTGGTTGTTATCTTATTGGTGTCATACTGCTCTCGGAAATAATAAATCCACTTCTACAAAAGGTTATCAGTTTTATTTCTTTCATGGTATTTGTGTATTGTGAAATGTGCTCTAAAATGATGAGCCTCTTATGTTCGTGTATCACTCTCAGCTGTAGTAAATGAATACATGTAAAATAATTTAACAGAAAAGCTGATGTTAACCCAGCCACACGCAGAACTGGCCTCCGTTTTTGGCTTGTTATTGTGCTTCATTTTCTTCTTCTTCTTCTTCAAGAGCCGGGAGAGCCGAATGGTAGAGCATTGGACTCTCATTGCTCGGGTCGTGAGTTCGAATCCTGGCTGGGACCAAGTATTTGTGCTAGTCTTTTTCTCGTTGACCCATCTTTGGTATCATCTATACGTGGTGGAAAAAGGACGTTAAACTCCCAAACACCCTCCCACGCTCAACCTTTTTTTTTTTTTTTTTTTGACCTTCCCTTCCCCTGTTTTTTTTTTTTTTTTTTTTCCACTTGTCGTGTATAATATGTGTATGGAGGCCGGACCGATGATTCTACCATTATACGAGATACCTGTCCAGTCTCGAACACTGACAATGGCGGCAGACACCGGCCATGAGGCAGCCCTCATCACCTGTCGCCATGGACGCTCATTACGGCCAAACGCAATTCAAGCGCATCCTTGCGTGCTGTATTGCCCTACAATACCTGGACCCCTGGACATGTTTTGCCATTCACTGGGCAGGGATCCCTTTCCAGCAAATTTGGAGCACCCGTCAACTACGCAAGATGGACAGTCATTAGGAAGAAGCGGATAAATGAAAAGTCAGTCTTGCGAGAGATGTTTCTAGCAGGTATTCTAACGCCCGTGCTACGAATTCGAGTGTGACTTTCTGGAGGGTGAATAGCTGGTGGATTTGACGAGAGAGATAGAGGGGGGGGGGGGAATACTGCTCTCATATTATTAGCCATTATTAGCCAATATATTCCGAGGTTGTTTGATATTGTGAAGGAGGCATTTGTGCCGCTGTGTTTGCAGGTGTGCGTTATCTGTGGAGATGACCTCCCTAGCACGTTTCTGTCTTCTTTTGTGCGTGTTTTTGTAAGAGCCTTTCTTTAATGTGTTTTGTCAGTTTAATACAAACTCGTCTGTAAATGTGTTTTTACAGAGTCTTCTAAACATCACATAATCCCCGTTTTATTTTTTAACAAAACGATGTCTAGGAACGGGGAGATGAAGGCAATCCGATAAGGTGTTGGTTCCCGAAAATATTTTGTTGCAAAGCCGAGCCAACAAGAAAGGAATATCTCTCGGTAAGAAATCATGTCAGTCTATCTTTGAACGATAATATAAATCTTTTTGAAACTGTAGAGCACTGTATAGAAATATCAGGTCGCGTTGACACCTAATTTCCGATTACGATTAGCAGTCGCCAACCCGCTGCCACCGTTGAAACCACAGTCCCTACTGCATCTTACTTTGTACAGTACTTATTGGTCATTCTCTCTATCCTCTTTCTTCCTATCTCTTTCTCTATAGTTATCTGTCCTACCATAACTTACTGTATTTGACGTCTCCGCCGCACATGTTTTCTGTACTTATGAGCACACGTATAAGTTTTTGACTTGTTGTGCTCGGCCTCGTGAAAATTCAGTGTGTGAAAGTGTATATGTATGTTTGTTCAAAACGAATAAAACTGTTTAAACCAAATCAAATCACAACAAAAGGATGTTTCAGCAGGACTACGTTATCTCGCATGGGAACTGTCCCACAAGTGCGGGTAATCCTATTAACCGGCGGGGCGGTCGGCACTTACTTAGGCCCCTGGCTCCAAGTGGAGCATAGGCCATCGACAACCCTTCTCCATCGCACTCTGTTCTGGGCTATTCTTGCCACTCCAGTCCAGTTGGTCCCTTGCTTATATACCTCTGCTTCAGTGTCCCGCCTCCACCTGCTGCGAGGCCGGCCTCTCTTCCTTTTCCCCTGCGGATTCCATGTCAGGGCTTAGCGTGTGGTGCTGGATGCTGGCTTCCTGAGGGTGTGTCCAATCCAGCCCCACTTCCTCCGCAGGATCTGCTTGGCCACTGGTTCCTGCCCCGCTCGCTCCCACAGCTCTTCGTTCCGGATCTTCTCTGGTAAAGGTCTAGTGGTAAAGACTTCGTCACCAAGGCGAGAGGTCAGGTTCTTTCTCGTATGTGGCACCGTTCACTTCTGCCGACCGTCGGGGGTTCTCTCCGGGTACTCCGGCTTCCTCCCCCACTGCTTTGGAAATGTTCTTAGCTTAATCCTCTTTATTCCCTGGGGAACATAGGGCTGCAACCACACTCCGCCAGCGCACTCGGTTCTGGGACGCCCTCTTTAGTTCGGCCCACGTCGTTCCGGCGGCCTTGGCTTCAGCGTCCCTACTCCTCCGCCAGGTCTGCTTCGGTCGGCCCACTTTGCGCTTTCCCTGGGGGTTCCAATCAAGGGACTGCCTGGTGACATTTTATGTTGACTTTCGCAGAGTGTGTCCGATCCATCCCCATTTCCTTTTCTTGATCTCCTGCTCGATGGGGACCTGTCTTGTTCCCTCCCAGAGGTCTTGGGTGGTGATCACCAGTGGGTATCTGATGTTGAGAATGTTGCGGAGGCATCTGTTGATGAAGGTTTGCAGCTTGTGGGAGCTTGTCTTGGTGGTGCGCCATGTCTCCGAGCCATAGAGTAGGACAGACTTCACATTTGAGTTGAAGATCCGAATCTTGTTTCGCAGGGATAGGGCTGTGGATCTCCAGACGGGGCGTAGAGTGCGAAAGGCATGTCTGGCTTTGTTGGTGCGGCTCTTGATGTCCTCGTCCGTTCCTCCATCCTTGCTGACAACGCTGCCGAGGTAGACGAACTTGTCCACCTCTTTGATGTCTTCCTGGTGCAGCTGGATGGGGTCGTGTTGTTTGTGGTTGACTCTCATGACTTCGGTCTTGCTGATGTTGATCTTGAGGCCGGTCTTCTCAGCTTCTTCGGCGACTCTGTTCAGCTTCTCCTGCGCATCTTGTTGTTTGTGGGAGAGGAGGGCGATGTCATCCGCGAAATCCAGGTCCTCGAGCTGTTTGCTGAAGGTCCACTGGATCCCTGTCCTCTTGCCGTCGGTGGCTTGCCTCATGACCCAGTCGACCACCATCAGGAAGATTGTGGGTGAGAGGATGCAGCCTTGACGAACGCCGGTCCGTACTGTGAACGGCTCTGTCAGTTTCCCGTCGTGGATTACCTGGCAGGTGGCATCTTCGTACAGCTGTCGGATGATGTTGACAAACTTTGGTGGAAAACCGTAGTGAGACATCAGCTTCCAGATGACCTCCCTGTCAACACTGTCGAACGCCTTCTGGAAGTCAACAAAGGTGCTGTACAGGGGGGTCTGCCACTCCAGGGACTGCTCGATGATGATCCTCATCGTGGCTATGTGATCAGTGCAGGATCGGTCGTTGCGGAATCCTGCCTGTTCCTCCCGGAGTGTCTTGTCCAGCGCGGTCTTCAGCCTCTCCAGGATGATCCTGGTGAGAACCTTCCCTGGTATGGACAGGAGCATGATGCCTCGCCAGTTGCTACAGGATGAGAGGTCCCCTTTCTTTGGCAGCTTTACCAGGTGTCCCTTCTTCCAGTCTTGTGGCACGCTCTCGTTCTCCCAGATCTTCCTCAGGAGCGGGTGCAGCATGTCGGTGGAGGTCCGGATGTCGGCCTTGAGGGCTTCTGGTGGTATGCCGTCGGGGCCTGCTGCTTTGCCAGACTTGAGGGACTTGATGGCTTTGATGATCTCGGTCTTGGTAGGGGGGTTGGTGCTGATGTCGAGTAGCTGGGCTGCCGGTGGTATGTCTGGTGGGACTGGTGGTGGAGGCCTGTTGAGCGTTTCCTTGAAGTGTTCAGCCCACCTTGTCCTTTGGTCTTCCTCTTTGGTGATGATTTGTCCATTCTTGTCTTTGACTGGTCTGGTGGGGTTGTTATTTTTCCCAGAGAGTGTCCTTGTTATTTCGTAGAGCCGTTTCATGTTCCGTTGTCCTGCTGCTGTTTCTGCTTCTTCTGTGAGGTCGTTGATGAAGTTCCTCTTGTCGTTCCTTGCGCTCCTCTTGACCTGCCGGTTGACGTCCCAGTATTGAGCCTGCAGGTCGCGCTTGTCGTCTTGGTCGTCAGTGTGGTTGATCAGGTCTTTCAGGCGTTTCCTCTCTGTGATGAGGTCCCAGGTGTCAGATGTAAGCCACTCTTTGTGTTGTCTCGTCTTCTTTCCCAGCACTTTCTTGCATGTTGCTGTCCAGGTTTCTCGCAGGTCATGCCAGTGCTCCTCGATTGTCTCTTCAGGTGGTGTGTCAAGAGCGCTGAATCTGTTCCTCAGCTCACACCTGAAGGCGTTGGTCTTGACGCTCTCCTTCAGACTGTGCACGTTGTACTTGTGAGATGGTCTGTCCGCCTGGTCTCTGTAGGCCTTCAGCTTGATCTTGATCGCTGCAATGACGAGGTGATGGTCTGAGGCTGCATCAGCTCCCCGCTTTGCTCGGACATCCAGCAAGCTTCTTCGCCGCTTCCTGCCGATGGTGATGTGGTCGATCTGGTTTACAGTTCTTCCGTCCGGTGATGTCCAGGTGGTTTTGTGGATGGTCTTGTGCGGGAAGATGGTGCCTCCGATGACCAGGTCGTTGGTGGTGCAGAATTCTGTGAAGAGCTCTCCGTTCTCGTTCTGTGTCCCTGTTCCGTGTTTGCCCATGATGAGTTCTCTGTCTGTGTTGTCGGTGCCCACTTTGGCGTTGAGGTCTCCCATGAGGATCTTCAGGTCTCTTCTCGGTGCTTTGTCCAGGACGGCTTGGAGCTGCTCGTAGAAGTTCTCCTTTTCTTCTTCGTCCGCCACGTTGGTGGGAGCGTAGCACTGGAGGATGGTGACTTTCCTGCCCTTGGAGTTGAACCTGGCGCTCAGGATCCTTGGTGACACTGGTTCCCAGGACAATAGTGCTTGTGTTGCTTCAGGTGTCATCAGCAACGCTACTCCATGCATGTGTGGCTGGCCGTCTTCGTGTCCGGAGTAGAGGATGGTGTCTCCGGAGGTGAGTCGTGTGCGTCCTGTTCCTGTCCATCTTGTCTCACACAGGCCGAGCAGCTCCATTTAAATGTCTATACTTTACGATGTGTCCACGCGGACGGGCTGTTGCCACCACCAACTCACGCTCCATACTGAATGTCTACTACAGTAAAGTTTGGCATGTTCTTTTCTCCTTTACTCTCTTCTCCCTGTCCCCTATTTTCCTACGTCATTACTTTTCAATGCATTTTTTTTTTCATGCCAATTTTTTCGCCATGTTTGTATGTAAAGTGGTTCAGATGAGCACGTACATAAGTTTTTACTTGTTGTGCTCTCTTACAATGTAATGTTGTTTACTGTTTGGAGGCGTTTCTTCCATGAATAAAAAAATAGAAAGCTGTGGTCGAAGTCAAGAAAGTAGACTTTCTGGACCAGGCCGAGTGAGAATGCTGCAGCGTGAGGAATTTGACGTTAAAAGTCTTAGGAAACGTTTTGTCTGTCTATTTAACTGAAGCAAACTGGATAGGTTTCTTAGACACGTGACATCACTTCTTAGTTTTCACCCGTTATAAGGGTGGGGTGGGTGGGTGTTTGGGGGTTTAACGTCCTTTTCCACCACATAGGGTGATACCAAAGACGGGGCAACGATGAAAAAGCCAGCACAAATATTTGGCCCCAGCCGGGATCGAACTCACGACCCGAGCATTAGAAGTCCAACGCTCTACCATTCGACCACCCCGGCTCCCCCCGTTATAAGGGGAGCCGGGATAGCCGAATGGTAGAGCGTTGGACTTTCAATGCTCGGGTCGTGAGTTCGAATTCCGGCTGGGGCCAAATATTAGTGCTGGCGTTTTTCTCGTTGTCCCTTCTTTGATATCACCCATATGTAGTGGAAAAGGACGTGAAATCCCCCCCCCCCCACACACACACACACACACCTTCGAACAGATTTTGTTTTCATAGTTCATCCTTCCCTTTTTAGGTTCTTTACCTTGTTCTTATTTTTCCTTGTAAGGCGAGCTAATGCAAGCGCACCTGCATTACAATCAAACGCCTTTTATAAAGACAAAAATAACAAACACTATGGTCGTCGTGATCTTGAAGGCGAAAGAAAGAAAGGGGGGAAAACCCCTGGGTAACAAAGATCCAATCACCGAGATCGCCACCAAGGTCCGGGCAACAGTGCATTATGCAAAACACGGGCGCACAGCGGTCTCGCTGAGCGTGGAAACTCTCGTGCAGACAGTTAGTGTAACAAATTGATCCACACAGCAGTTGTGATTTCACTTCATTTTTCGCATTGCTAAGATGTCAAGACCAACCGACCTACTCTGGCGGATCCACGGAGGAGGGCTAGGTGGGATGGGGTGGGTGTTTGGGAGTTTAACGCCCTTTTCCACCACGCATGGGTGATATCAAAGACGGGGCAACGAGAAAAAGGCCAGCACAAATATTTGACTCCAGCCGGGGTACGAACTCACGACCCGAGCATTTATTTAGAAGTCCAGCGCTCTACCATTCGGCCACCCCGGCTCCCGGAGGGCTAGGTGGGGAGATGTCAGACACTGTTGCTGTTTTTCCAAATTCCAAGCTTTGTCCAGCGGGAAATGCTTGGGATATCCTAACTGGTGACGGCGTCAAACTCTTTCTAGATGACAGATAACGAAAAGAAAACATAAAAAGAAAAAGAAAAGAAAGGGGGGAGGGGGGAGAAAAAAAGGCGGGTGTGGGTGGAGAGGGAGGGGGAGGAAAATATAAAAGAAAAGGAAAAGGGAAAACAAAAGAATCTTCGAATCCCAGCGGGAGACCAAAATATTGTGCTGGTTGTTTAACCTCACTGCTCCCGGCATTAAAAAAAAAAAAGAATCGATTTGATGTCTATGTTTAAAAAAAAAAAAATAAAAAAAAAACTAACACGAAGGGATATCACTTGTGTACTTACTTCCCCTGGCGGCCCCTGTCTGTCTCTATTGAGCTTCCTGTTTTCGTCATCATTCTTTCCCCTCCGCATGTCAGTATCCGTAAATCACATACAGCTCTGTCTTCGCCTGTATCCGCCTCTGACTCTCATGCACGCAGTCCAAGGTTTTGACAATCGAGTAAGGGTTACCTGGGGTCGTTCGTGTAGAGGGCAGGGTCGCCTAAGGTCAACCACAGCAGATTACGGGGGCCTTGATAAAACAGGGACACGGCGACTACCAAAGGAGCTGTTATGGATTTAGGGGGGAAGCTTTCAGCTGTTATTGTGCGGGTATCGGACCTCGTGCATTGAGACGCGTACCTCGGGGGGGGGGGGGGATTTGCGTTATCGCGCGCTCCGAGTCGTCCCAGGAGCTAATAATTGCGACTGGTCTTAGAGAACGCCAGTCGTGCAGCGGGGCGGCAGTTGTCCTTGGGATTAGCCGCTTTTTATTACCGCCCTGAATCCAATTTTACGGCGCACTTCAAATGCGGTTCACTACCAGACAGGGAAGATTTTTCCCCCTGTCGTGTGCCCCGATTAATGTTGTAACCAAGATAATCTTCGGTCCTTTGTTCATTTTTCTTTGTCACTGCAGGCGCTGGTCGTATCGGGGCACACAGCGGGAAGCGGTGTCTCCGGCAACGAAGGAGACAAATGTAATCTTTTTGAGTAAGTGTATGTTTATTCTGACTAAGCAGTCACATGACAAGAAGCTTTTTATGTCAGTTGCACTTCCCTACAGGGAAGCAACTTGAGCAGGACGGACCTGATCTTCGCTCAGTGGCGTTGGTTTTAACTCCTTAACTGCCAGCCACTCTGGAATGCAGCACTGCTCAGCGCCAGGTGTTTTGGTTTAAACAGGTTTATTGCAATACTGACAAGTCGTTCAAGTAAACAGATAGTGAGCATAAACAAGCGGCACCGCTTATGTTAATGCGGGAAAAAGTACACACTGACAGCATTGAAATGGCAAACTAGACTGGTAAGTAACTATGATAGATTCAAACTACAGAAAAGAGAGAGAGAGAGAGAGAGAGAGAGAGAGAGAGGTTCTATGTGCACTCACAACAACGAAAAACAAAACAACAACAACAACAAAAACTCCACTGACTGCAGCCTCTGTACACTTCTAATATTTAATCTTTCGTAACTTCTGAACAATTTACTTTCTTCTTTTTTAGCGGTGGCAAAGTGGCATGCAGTTTTAGAGGTGTATATTTGTTTTGCTCCAACTGCTCATGTGAAAGAGAGTCCAGAACGGCGGAATTTCTTCCTGAGCGACACCAGTGTCGAATAGCTGACGAACAGACCTGTAGGCGGAGCTGTAGGGGTAACGTGAAATGTAAAATGCCGAGACCATCTTCTGGTAGCGTATCTCTCAAGTGGTGTGTATCTCTGGTTTATCTGTGTAGATTTAAGGCCATCCCGTACCTCAATATGAAGATTTACCCGGGCAGTGACACCGGATGGTCGGTTGGTTAGATGGCGTTTCAGGCCCCCGCCACAATTTTGAGTGATTGGAGACGGCACCAGTGCACAGGTTAATAATATAATAATGAGTATTGTATAGGCGCTTTACCCAATTTCATGAATCGGCTCAAAGCGCCGCGAACTGAACCCAACACACACGCTCACGTGAATCACACGTATTCTCTCACACACTGGACATGAACACAATACAATCACATGGTGCGAAGGGTCAGCTCAGCTATTTAAATTTCGGAATTTAGAATTGCATTTATTTTTCAAATTTGGTGGGCTGAACATTTTCAAAGCAGGGGGGGGGGGAGGAAGCCGGAGTACCCGGAGAGAACCCCCGACGATCGGCCCGAATAAACGGTGCCACATACGAGAGCGAAAAGTTCTTTGCCCCGAGTGGGACTCGAACCCCTGACCTCTCGCATTGGTGACACGTTGTTGGACGGAGGAAGACATGTACCTTAACAGTCAAACTGAACATTTGTCAGTTCGGACAGTGTGCTGGCTTTTTCCTCGTTACCCCGTCTTTGATATTATCTATACGTGGCGGAAGAAACTCCCAAACACCCACACCACCAGTTCGGTTACAGAGCGGTATTACTGAGCTTCCGGGTCATGTAGTAAGAAGTCGGCTAAATATAGTAGAAAATCTTTGCCCCTTTTAAAATTTGTGTGCAGAGTAAAAAAAATGGCAATCTGGTGCTTTTTGTTGGCTTTGTAAACAAGTTTCATGCCAGGTAATAGTAAAATTAGGGGAAAATGAGGCTGGCTTGTGGACTATTATTTTGTATTCATGCGCGGCTGGCACAGGAACCAGCAGACGACCGTGGAATGAGGGGGTATGTGATCGCTGTCAACATTGCCAAAAAACGGAATAATGGAATTTGTTTAAATTTACTCTACACATGAGTCAATGGCTGCCTGATTTTTGTGAATTGTTTGGTGAATTTTAAAGCATTTCTAGGGTGTCATCTGCAACGTTATGTGCAAGAGGAATGTATAGCGTTTTCCTCCAAATTTGCATCTGTGTTTCGTAGCCTTCGGACCGACTAACAGATTGGCCACATTTTGATTTATCCTTGACCATGATACCCAAGCCACACAAACAAGCCCAGTTCATAAATTCAGACGAAAGGGGCAACAAAAACTCGGACGATCAGCCTCCGTAGTGTAGTGGTTACTGAGCACTTCGGACCATGGACCGGGAAATGTTGGGGTAGCCACAAAAAAAAAAAAAAACTTGGACGACCAACCCCAAGTGCCTGCTGTAATAATAATACTAATACAGCAGGTAGTAATAATAATTATTATTATTATTAGTAGTATTATTACCTACTGTATTAGAAAACTGGCTAAAACAAGCTGCCAGCAGAGTCTGGCGTGACATTTGGCACGTAGTACTGTGTGATTAATACATTTCTAATTACACGCGATAGCTGATACAGCTAGCTCGATCTTCTGCCAGTCAGTTCTTGTGCTATTGATTAATCAAAATCGAACTGCAAAGCAATAGTAGCATTACCTAAGACTCAGCCAGGCATAATTATACTGGTTCCAGCACGATCTAATAATTGCGCGTAATATTGTAAATATTATTATGTCACTGGCAAAGCTTCTGATCTGAGTTCTCTTACAGCTCACGTCTATTTGCAGGATCTGCACCAGCATCTCCGACTTTGCGCCCAAATTAATTTCGGACATCAGTCGCCATTAACAGATGCCACATCATTCGGTAACCGATGATAAAATTCATTTCTCAGGCTGGCATCAGAGTCAAATCTTCGTACATGCCCGGTCATAACCATAATTAAAAGTCCCTGTCTGCACGGTCAACTCAATCCTCTTAACTGCTGTCGTCCGCATACTCCCTTCACGTGTCTCTGAAGAGTAGATACGCGCCATCGCGGACAAAGCCTTCATCAGACAAACTTATCTCCCATCAACACCGAACGGGGCTGTGTTGCGTTGACACCGGTTACGTGGCTGTCATGCCAGTTTCAGTCCGGCAATTACAGTTTGCAGTGTGTCAGGGAAATAACAGGGACAAGATAGCAAACATGCAGCGGAAACTTTGAAGGGTTTGATTCGAAAGCAGTTTATTCTGGTTTGTGGCAGTACCGTGGAGTAACTGGATCAACCGGCGTAGCATACGACCGGCAGTGTCATATACAATAACAGTTTTGATAAAGGGAAACGGAGTTTGAATGGGCACTTGTGAACCAGGGCTCGTATGTTAAAATCGAGGTTAATTTAACCCACGCCTACGGGCCTAACCCAGACTAGGACAAAAGAAACCCCCAAACAAAATTAAATTAAGAAAAGGAAGCGAAGAAAGAAGGACAAAAATCTTTCTATCACGGCATAGGCACCTTGCTGGAATGGACCCGCTTCCTGATTCCACAAAAACAACAAAAATTTAACCCTAGAACTAGTTTAGTTCGAGGTTAGACTCTAACCCGGGGCTGAAGTCCCTAACCCCGACTTTTACATGCGGGCCCAGACGAACACTGGACTAGACTAAGTCTCAAATCAAAGATGGCGCGGGGAGACTTTTGACAGACTGAGGAGGTGAGAGTGGATGGGTGGGTGTTTGGGAGTTTAACGTCCTTTTCCACCACGTATGGGTGATATCAAAGACGGGGCAACGAGAAAAAGGCTAGCACAAATAACTGGCCCCATCTGGGATTGACAGATGAATTGAAGCGCGTTCGGTGACCGCGTATCTCCGAGAGTAGAGATGAACTCTGAACTGAGAGATGAACTGAACTGAACTTACCTGAAAAGAACTGAGCTGATTTTTTTTTTTTAAATAATGAGTAAAAGGACAGATACAGGCTACACGTACATTAAGAGAGCAAAATGCTCAGTTTGTAGACCATTAAAATGTTTTCATAGTGGAACTTATGCATCATGCGTGATAATAGTGTTCAGTTTAACAGCGTCTGTTCCACATATTGAAAAAAAAAACCCTCTCTCTCTCTCTCTCTCTCACACACACACACACACACACACACACACACACACACACATACACACACACACACACACACACACACACACACACACAGAGCCAGGGCGTCCCTCTAATCCAGGATGTGACTTCCCCGATCACTCATAGGTTACCCGAGGGTGGGTGTGGGTGTTTGGGGGTTTAACGTCCTTTTCCACCACATACGGATGATATCAAAGACGGGGCAACGATGAAAAAGCCAGCACAAATATTTGGCCCCAGCCGAGATACGAACTCACGACCCGAGCATCAGAAGTCCAACGCTCTACCATTCGGCCACCCCGGCTCCCCCATCGGTTACCCGAACTAACACAGACTGAGCAGGAGTTCAAACGTAGCAGCAGCAGAGATCATAGTACTAAATTTACCAGAACAATGCACTTACATAGCCACAGTCCCTATGTCGCTGAACATTGCATATGCTTGTCCAAACGACTTGCTAATCCACGTCCTGCACCCCCCGCCCTCCCTTCCCTACCTCCCTACTTCCTCCCTCCCCGATCTCCTCCCACTCTCCGCCCAGTCAGCACGTGCATGCTACCGTCCGCCCCGAGATCCCAGCTACCGGAACGCGGGACACGTTCCTCACCGCCCGGCACCTCCCCCCAGGACAAGGTACTCGCCAGTCGGCTTGTTGCAGACCATCGCGATGCAAAGGTACGGCAGACGCTGCCATTTAAAATTTCTGAATTTCTGAATCAGTTTGACTCGTCTTCACGTGAGTAGGTTCAGTACTGATTTTGGAATACAGATGCAGATACAGATAACTTTATTGTTCCATAAAAGATTTCGCCGACAAAGTGAACGAATACACACAAGAGATCACACATCTCTCTCTCTCTCTCTCTCTCTCTCTCTCTCTCTCTCTCTCTCTCTCTCTCTCTCTCTCTCCCCCCCCCCCCCCTTCATTCCTCCAGCTGCAGCAGCACCAGAGTTAATAAATTACATTAAATCACCAGCAGTAACCATAGTAGAATCCGACTAAATGACTAACTTGAAACACTTTGTAAAATACAGCTCGTCAGAGGAATGGAAGAATCGAACACGCGAACTTACCCTTCACAGACCATCAGAGACATATGGAAGGGGGAGAGGGTGTTGGAGAGTTTAACATCCTTTTCCGCCACATAATGGATGATAACAAAGACGGGGTAACGAGAAACTTGAAAGACCACCACGAATATGGCCCCAGCCGGGATCTCACGACCTTTGCTTTGAAATCAGAGACGTACAATACCAACATGCTGGCATGACTTGACAGCGAAAATGTCTGTGCAACGAAACAAAAATTCTTCATAAACCATAAAACATGACGAAAAATGTTCTTCCCTTCCTCTGGTGATATTTTTTAAAAAGCAGTACGATGATGTTTGCAATTATACTATGCATTTGTTAGAATGTTAAAATTTCCCGGAAATTAACGACTCCACTCCTGTCAATCAAATGGGACGAGCCCAAGAATTTAACCAGTCGCGTGGCACGGTCTGGCAAACTTTCAGACACTACAAACAGGGAAGCACGTGTATTTCGATGACTGAAACGTGGAAAGAAAGCAGTAAGTTCATTGACGTCATTTGAAGAAACAGACCATTACGTCAGTCTCTTTCATCTTTTTCTATAAAATGACGTCATGGCCGTACGGTGTTTTGCCAATACACGGCAGAGAGAAAAGGGGTGGAGCTTTGGCCTCGGGGCTTGCCCAGTGGAGTCGTCTATTAAGGAACATGCGTACTTCCCCCCCCCCCCAAAAAAAAAAAACTTACAAAGGCAAGAACAAAAAGGTGTGTCCTTTTTTTTTTTTTTTTTTACACAATTGACATACAACCTCTCACGCGCGTCAAAAATTGATCAGAAAGCTGTCCTCAGAACACAACACTGGAAACTGAAAATCCCTAATTCGGGAAGGGACACGAACCGAAAATCCCGTAGGCATAAGCCGTACATTCAGTCTAGGTTTCCTATTCCAAACAATGCCACGCTGCGCTATGAGCTATCGAGGTCACGGCGACTTCACCTCCGCGATAGTCTCACTAAACCAGTGGTTGAAAGCCGTGTGAGGGTCAGGTTTGACAATTCTAGATTTGCTCCTTCAAACGTGTTTTCCTGGGAAGATATGAGAAAAGGAGACTGCCACGCGTAATTGAGAAAAATGGGCTGAATCTTTCCAGATGTAATCACCAGGAATCTTCGGCCAAAAACTTGTGAACAAACAAATTTGGAAATTCTTGCCGTTGTGCGCAGTTGTCTGGTGGACAAGAATGTGCAATTTCTGTCGTGTTTATTGCTTGGCGACTAGGGTCCTCATTCGCCCCCCCCCCCCTCCCCTTTTTCCCCCTTTAGGTGGATAATGAGACTTTAATTTGAATTACTGGCCGAAGTCTGAAAACTGATGGAAGAGCCGCTAGACATATTATGTTAGAATGAAAAGACACAGTGCTGGTTCGTAGGGTGGGTGGGTGTGTGTTTGGGAGTTGCGAAAGTCAGTTGATAGAGGGGGGCTGGGGGGGGGGGGGGGGGCACCTCTAACTTCACACGACGCAAGTAACTAACACACCGTTCGTATGTTTTTTCTTGTTTTTGAAGGACCTTCCTGTCACAGCATACAATCATAGCAAACTGACCAAGCCACTGATACTCTTGGCTTGACTGCGATTCAGTGCCTCGTACGTTGTGTGTGTGTGTGTGTGTGTGTGTGTGTGTGTGTGTGTGTGTGTGTGTGTGTGTGTGTGTGTGTGTGTCTGTGTGTGTGTGTGTGTTGGCGGGAGGGGATGTGTGTGTGTGTGTGTGTGTGTGTGTGTGTGTGTGTGTGTGTGTGTGTGTGTCTGTGTCTGTGTGTGTGTCTGTGTGTGTGTGTGTGTGTTGGCGGGAGGGGATCGTAGAGGAGGACGCGGTGAGACGGACTGTGTCAAATTCCGAGACCAACCCATGCAGTTTACCATTCAACAAGTATTTGCAAACGTGACACCTGGAGAGTTTTGGAAAAGTGCAGCTCGATTTGACAAGCGTTCAAAAGAAATCAATAAAATCAAAATGGCGACCCATTTGGTTATGATTCAATTATTCCGTTTGAGTAGGTCCACTTTTCTTCGTCCCGAGGAGCGGGTTGTGTTCAACAAGCACACCACACAAGCCTCTTCAAGAAACGAATATTTTCAAAAACAAATCTTTAAAGTACAAATCACGGGACCATCACTTTCAAAACTGACCACTCCACCTAAAGTGTGTTTCCTATTGCATGCAAAACAGACATCTTGTCACAAAATATCTGGGATAACAAAATCGTTTATCATCAAAGGGATTTTGTAAAAGAACATTAGGAAAACATCCACCTCAATTTGTTCATCCCATTTCAAAATTTTAAACAACTCCATTTTGGAGCGCAGCCTTTTATTCCATAAATCCAAACACCACACAAAATTTTCCTTTCTTTGTGCAGAGCGTAAAAACGAAAAGAAACACGCACCCTGTACCCTGAAGACGGGTTTTCAACAACACGCTTTTAAAGTACAAACCATGATTCCTTGAGTTTCCAAACTATCCACTTGACATGTAGTGGTGTACAAATACACATTCCTCCCAGTGAGACGTGAGGGTCTTCATCCTGCATCCCCGCATAATGTTATCTCATTATTTTGATTCAAACCGTATGTTGTTTTCATTTTTCATACGCGACGACATTAAGATATGACATCAGACAACGCCCTGGTTTTCAGGTGTCACGATGGCTCACTTAGTTCGTGGGCGCTGGTCTCAAGATCGGAGGGACTTCGGTTCGAGTCCAACCAGATTCAAAATCTGTCAGTCTGTGTGTGTGTGTGTGTGTGTGTGTGTGTGTGTGTGTGTGTGTGTGTGTGGTAGTGTTGTTGTTGTTACGTGCCACAATCGCTCAGCTGGTATAGTTCGCCCGTTAGGGGGTGCAAATGTATACCAGTCAATTCCGTCGATATTTCGCAGAAAGTAAATTCGTAGAACGAAGTCAGCGGCCACGTGACTTCACCTCGCGAGACCCCGGAGTACATTTGCACCCCCCCCCCCCCTCCCGCGTTGAGGGGATACAGTCGCTCCCGTTAGTGGACGACTGTTTATGCCGAAATATCGACGGAACTGACTGGTATACATTTGCACCCCCTAACGGGCCGGCGAACTATACCAACGGAGCTCCACTGACAGCTTCCGCGGCATGTAGTAACAGCTTGAATTCCGCTAAATACGTACTACAGCAGAGAGTTTTTGTCTCCTTTTAAATTTGTGCGCAGAGTAAGGAATGGCAGTCTGGAGGTGTTTGTTGGCTTCGTAAATAAGTGTTATGCCAGGTAACAGTGACTTGAGAGCAGTGAAAAATGGGCCTGGCATGTGGACTGTTTGTATTCATGCGCGGCCGGCTGGCACAAAAGCTAGCAGAGGAATGAGAGGGGTAGGTGCTCGCTGCCTTTAGCACCCGCCAACACCAGATCTTGGATGTCCGTGAGTTTCATTGTTTCCAGTTGAGGAAATTTTGCAAGCCTCACTGACATGAGATGAGTTCAAAAGGACCAGCTAGGAGTAGAACACCTGCAGCTCCTACGTCTGTGTCAGTGTCTGTATACACATCATTCACCTGGCGATGCAGTTTTGCAGCCATTAATTTACTATACGTGTGCAGTGTTAGACTACGAACGACGAGTCTTTTGTCACATACATCATCCGACGCGAAACTGTGAAGTTGAGACGGGTGCTCTCTCTCTCTCTCTCACACACACACACACACACACACACACACACACACACACACACACACACACACACACACAGAGGACAGCTTCTAAGATAAACTGTAATGCATACAAGCCACTATCCTGTAATCTCTCTCTCTCTCTCTCTCTCTCTCTCTCCCCCCCCCCCAGCCCCCCCACCTCTCTCTCTCTCTCTCTCTCTCTCTCTCTCTCACACACACACACACACACACACACACACACACACACACACACATACACACACACGATTAATTACCTCCTTTTTGAATGGCTATACAGTCCACACGACACATATAACATGATCGCCTTTGTCGGTGTTTACGGTGCCTGCTGAAGTTGAAACGCCTTTCACTGCGGCTCGGATTTCTTCTCAGAATTATAACAAGACGGAAAAGAAAAACAAAAAGAAGAAGAAGGAGGAGGAGGAAGAGAGAGGAAAAAGCGACAAGGTATTTTGCAAAGAGTGACATAGGAGAACATGACGCTCGATGAGGGGACATTATGCACACCCACTTGCGTTTTTTTTTTGTTTTTGTTTTTTTAATTTTATTTGCAGATTCAACTGCAGCTCACGCTACTTCCAACGTGAAATTATTTTTCCTCAACCTGGACAGGAGGAATAGCATTAGCACTGAATTAAACAAAATAAAAATAGAAAGAGTATTAAAGACATAACAATAGGAGAAAAAAAAACCCGGATCTATTGCGATGTCGCACACGCTAGGGGTTGTGTCAAAGGTCTATGATGTCGAGACAGAGGATGACACGGGTCGCAGCGTTTCGACCTTGACCGAGGCCTCTGTAACGTAATCATTTGATACTTGCGTTTCACGGAATTTTACTTTGGGCTGAAGATTATATAATTTACTGGTGTCTTCCATAGAATTCCATAGAACTGAAACTTTTGTTGCTGAACAGATCCGTCATAGCGAGGAAGCTTCGTCCTCCAGAGGAGAGAAAAAAAATGATTTTCGAAAAATCTTCTCTGTGTGTGTTGGTGTTCCATGTTCTGGAACATTCGTAAGCAAATACCAAAAGCAACGTTCACATTTGCATTGAACTGTTTCTGTGTTATCTTAGTTTTGTGTGTGTGTGTGTGTGTGTGTGTGTGTGTGTGTGTGTGTGTGTGTGTGTGTGTGTGTGTGTGAGAGAGAGAGAGAGAGAGAGAGAGAACTTAAAATAAGGAGAAAACCTTCAGCCGGATAGCTCCAAAAACATTCTTCTTCTTTCTTTTTTTTCTTTTTTTTTCTTTTTTTTTAATTCGACGTACAAGCAAACGGACACCTAGGAACATGGGACCGATAATCTTCCAGTTCTGGCTTTGCTGTGCATGTAATGGTGAACTTTATCTCAGCACCAGCACACGGTCAAACATTACGATGTTCCACACAAACGCGTTGTCAGCAATGAAATGTGCACCGTTTACCCACACAACGTCCTCTAGCAAAACAACTCCAAACAGTACAAATTTCATTCACACCATGAATTTCGATACTGAAATCCTAAACTGATGACCGAAGAGGCCAAAGAGTGAAGAACGCAATAAAAGTTGAGGGCGGCGTGTTGTTAGTCCTACGTGTCGATAGTCCTACGAAAGTAGTCCTAGGTTTCGATAGTTCGAATCCCTGATAGCCCTACGGTCGATTGTCCTATGTGTCCATTGTCCTACATATGCTCGAAGTCTGGTGAGTTCTACGTATCATTGGTCCTGCGTGTTGATAGTCCTACGTGTCGATAGTCCTTTGAAAGTAGTCCTAGATTTCGATAGTTCAAATCCCTGAAAGTCCTACGGTCGATTGTCCTACGTGTTCAATTTCCTACACCTGCTCGAAGTCTGGTGAGTTCTACGTATCAATGGTCCTACGTGTCGATCGTCTTACGTGTCGATAGTCCAGACTTTTCCAGTAAGACTATCGACACGTAAGACTGATACGTAGGACTAACGAGACTTTGAGTAAAGGCAGGACAAGCGACACGCTGGACTAGCGACACATAGGACTATCGACACGTTTTACTATCGAGCCTCGGACTATTGGACTATCAATGAATAGTACGTAAAATCGTGGGACTATCGACACGTAGGACTATCGACACGTAGGACTATCGAGCGTCGGACTATTGGACAATCAATAAAATTTCCGTAAAATCGTCGGACTATCGACACGTAGACTACGGACCGTAGGACTCTCGACACGTAGGACTATTGACACGTAGGACTATAGAGGCGCCCCCATAAAAGTTTCCACCACAGAAAACGCAAGCTTAGCTTATCTCTTCATATGACACACGACTAGAATGACGGGCCGAGAGGAGGTGTTCAGACTGTCCTTTGCCAGGAGAAACACAAGAAGACGTTAATCCTAGCTCGGGATTTTACGCTGATCAAAGCAGAAAACATCTGCGCGGCCCAGCCACAAAAAAACCCCGCGTGCTTGACGCGTAATGCTAAGCCCGAAGCGTGAAAAACTCACACTCTTGACTTCAGTGACGACCCCCCTCGAAAACACTTTAAAAGTCTCATTACGCTCGTCTGACATACCACAACGGTCGTGGAAATCTTTTCATCGAGTGCGGCGCTCAATCAGTGCTTCCAAAACAGTCACTTGTGCCAGGATATAACATTAAGCTCTTAACTGGGCACAGCGCGCGAAACCCCCATGTGCACATCACAGTCGTTGCGCTCGGTGTGTCTACTAACTACAAAACTGAACACGGGTTACACAGCTGTGCTCGGTGACAAACCGTTTGAAGGTGCACTGTCCGCCATGTTTGCGCGCCGAGTGACGTAGTACAGCCAGTTAGAATCTGTTGTGGAAAAGGCAGTCACAGTTGTGGCTATTTGAAATCCAGGTTGCTGTGATGACGCCACAGCGGCGGAAACCCCTATAAAATCACAACTGTGGACACCACTGTGGCGCTCATCAGCACAGCATATTTTCAGCCTGTTTAGAGATTATTGCCTGCAAGAGTTTTCTCCCTTGCCGCAACAAGCACGCGAAAAATGCATGCATGCTGCGGGTCTGTGTATGCGCGGGGGACAACTCATGCAGGCAATGATCCCGAAACAGGCTGAAAATGTACTCTGCTGGTGAATGCGACAGTTTTCATCGCTTCTGTCACACGGGGACCTCAAACTTGTTCGCAAGTATCCACTTTCCTTGTCAACGAGTATTTTTGTTTTTTCCTTCTTAGGTATCACTTAGCTCGGCTCGGTCTCGGTTAGCCCGACTTGGGCGTCGTCGTAGAGGCCTAGAGTTAGCGAATGTCCCGAAACAGGGTTGACCATGAGCTACCACGGACGACTTAGATCTTAGAGGTCTTTCGGGGCATTAGCCCCATGAACGTAACTTTTAAACTGTTTGCTGAAAAGAGTGGTTGAGTGACACGCTTGACGTGAAGTCCCTTTCCCCCCGCCTTTGATAAAAAGCCGACTATATTCACGGCGCATGGCCGTGGCACGCGCCGCTATGGCGCGGTGCGCACCTGCCTAATTTGCATAATATAACGCTCCTCTTCTTCAGTCCGGGTCATTTTTCAACACCGCTATAATTATATGGTCATGCAATCTCTCTCTCTCTCTCTCTCTCTCTCTCTCTCTCTCTCTTATAGTGTCACGCGTTGTAGCTACGCGATGAATGTGTGAGTGTGTGTGTGTGTGTGTGTGGGGGGGGGGGGGTTAACGTCCCTTTCCAACACATACGGGTGATATCAAAGACGGGGCAACGATGAAAAACCCAGCACAAATATTTGGCCCCAGCCGGGAAACGAACTCAAGACCCGAGCATTGGAAGTCCAACGCTCTACCATTCGGCCACCCCGGCTCGCCTCTGAATGTGTGATACTGTAGGTAATGCTAAAACATATGCCATATATATGTAATGTTATGTATGCTCTGTGTGTGTGTGTGTGTGTGTGTGTGTGTGTGTGTGTGTGTGTGTGTGTGTGTGTGTGTGTGTGATCTCATCCTTGAAAATAAACTCTCTCTCTCTCTCTCTCTCTCTCTCTCTCTCTCTCTCTCTCTCTCTCTCGTGTATGTTGCATGCGTATGTTTCCGCGGGGCTTTTTCTGATTTTTATGATCCTTATCGACGTGTAAAAGCATGGTGAGCTGTACTTCAATTCCCTCTCGCTTGAGTCGCTTGGGACTGTGGAAATTCTGATAGTGACACTTTCGTGCCTGTTGCATTTGTAAACACGCCAAAAAGAAACCTGTCAGAGATTTGGAGCCAGTGCTTGAGAAACAGGTTTCTTTTCTTTTATTAATTGTGGTGTACTGTTGGTTTTATTAGCAAAAACTCTGAAACCTGACAAACGGTCCAAGACAGGAAACTCAAAGCCTTGTATTTTACTGGTTTCGTAGTGTCAACACGTCGACATACAGTTCAGATAGTGAAGGTCGATTAAGAATGATACAATGTCCTTCGCGAGTGTGAGTTAGATGTAGAGAAATGTAGAAGCTGACAATGTGAGTGAGATTCTGTTGTTGCTGTTGCTGTTGCTGCTGCTGCTGTTGCTGTTGATGTTGTTGTTGCTGTTGGTGGTGGTGGTGGTGCTGCTGTTGTTGTTATTATTGCTGTTGCTGCTGCTGTTGTTGTTGCTGCTGTTGTTGGTGGTGGTGGTGCTGGTGCTGTTGTTGTTGTTGCTGCTGCTGTTGGTGGTGGTGGTGCTGATGTTGGTGGTGGTGGTGGTACTGTTTTTGTTGTTGTTGTTGAAGCTGCTGCTGCTGCTGCTGTTGTTGTTGTTGCTGTTGTTGTTGTTGTCGCTGTCGTTGTTGTTGTTGCTGTTTTGGTTTCACGGGGAGCCAGGATAGCCGAGCTGGTCGAGTGGGGGACAGTACTGCCAATGCTCAGGTCGTGAGTTCGGATCCTGGATAGGAGCAAAAAAAATTCATTCCTCGCTTACCCGCTTTTGATATCACTCCTATGTGGCAGAAGATATCTTTAAACCCACAAACAATCATCCAACGTAATCAAAACGAAACACACCAAAACACAATACGAAAGGAACAATCTTCACTACTTCAAACACAGTCAGACTCGCGCTCACGCACAGCA
Organism: Batillaria attramentaria; assembly: GCA_018292915.2. NCBI lineage: Eukaryota > Metazoa > Mollusca > Gastropoda > Batillariidae > Batillaria > Batillaria attramentaria. The sequence continues at coordinate 102,727 of JACVVK020000679.1, read as the reverse complement.
AACATGAACATAAACTTGCCTACAATATCACCGGCAAAACCACAATGGTTTGACAGAAAAATAGATGGCCGACAACGTTTACCGTCATTAACGTTTCCCAACGTTCAATCTTCCTGACAGCCGGCTCCGTCTAATTATTTCAGCTCGCGCCGCCTGTAGTGTTTGCGGCCCTTTGTCAAAACACGATAGCAGGTGTCAGCAGATTTAAAGCTACTGTCTAGAAGTCCGGATTCCGAAACACAGGGAAGTCAAATTGGAGAGTTTTGTTCATGGATGTACAGGTAATGGACGACCTCACTGCTGTCAATCAGAAGGGCCGAGCCACTGGCATGCAGCAGAATTCAGCCAATCGCGTCCAGCGGTGTAATGTACACAACACGTGGCATGGTCTGGCAATTTTTTGCCAGACACTACAACGAGGGAAGCACGTGTGGTTTGATATGACCGAAACACGGGAAGAAAGCAGTAAGTCCACTGAAGTCATTTGAAGAAAAAGGCCATGACGTCCATCTCTTTCATCTTGATATGACCCCTTTTATCCCTACAATGACGTCATGGACGTACTGTTGTTTTGCCAAAACACGGCAGTGGAAAGGGGCGGGGCTTTGGCTTCGGGGCTTGCCGAGTGGAATCGTCAGTTAACCGCGACAGATCAGGGCCCGCATGTAAAAGTCGGGGTTAGGGAGTTTAGCCCCGGGTTAGAGTCTCACCTCGAACTAAACTAGCTCTAGGGTAATTTTTTTTTTTTTAATTAGGAAGCGGGTCCCTTCCAGCAAGGTGCCTATGCCGTTATAGAAGGATTTCTGTCTTTCTTTCTTCGCTTTCTTTTTTATTTAATTTTGTTTTGGGGTTTCTTTTGTACTAGTCTGGGTTAGGCTCGTAGCCCTGGGTTAAATTAACCTCGAGTTCTACATACGGGCCCAGAGGACCTCGACAGTTACATTTGTGACTTTTGTTGAACTAAGGGTTTTTACAGATTACATTTTGCTGGTCATGATTTATTGCTCGCAGTACGCTGCTAAAATTTAGAAATGTAAGTGTTTGTGAGTGGAATTAGGAGCTTCACTAACAGATCCTCGAAACTTAAGTTCACCACATTCATACCAGATTTTTTTTTTTTTAAAGAACTTCTTCAAGTTAAAGATTCCCATTTCTAAACGGCAACATTACGGCAAACCAGAGTCTACGATCTCTAGCCACTTCGCTTAAACTGCCTAAGCGCCATGGATTTTAAGAAGCACTTGGGCCCATTTACCATTTGAAGGCAGAGATGTAGACTGAACTACGTCTCGCGGGAAGCACGCGACACAACAAGAGAACGCAGCGTCCCACTGGCAGCCGGGCGCGTGCGAGGGACGGTCTCGCACGGTCCATGCTCCATTCGCAAACCATCCCCAGACCTATACATTTTAGGGGGTGGGGGTGGGGGTGGAGGTGGGGGGTTAAACTGACTACATGTAAACAAACCTGATTGTAATGTGTTTATGTCCAGTGTTTGTGAGAATGCGTGTGGTTAACGTGAGCGTGCGTATTGGGTTCAGTTCGCGGCGCTTTGAGCCGATTCATGAAACTGGGTAAAGCGCCTATAAAATACTCATTATTACTATTATTATTATTAAACTTCTCTAGCTTCAAGCTTCATTGAACACACACACACACACACACACACACACACACACACACACACACACACACACACACATTTGACAATTCAGTTGATTTTTATGAAAAATGGATGAAAAATTCAGTTTGGATGAGCCGTATGCGATATATGGCTGAATCCTTGATCAAAGTGTCCAGTAGAGAATGAGTTAAAATGTACCCCCAGAAGTGTTGTATTGGCAGCAACACTGCCACCGATACATTAAAACTGGCTGCTCTAAGTGTGTTTCTACGGATTTGTTACTTTGATCTCAGATACTGGGCTCAGTTGTGGTTGAGGGGGGAGGGGGTGGGGTAAGAGGGGAGAGGGGGTGTTGGCGCAGGAGGAGGGCTAGCCTAAAACCAGACCAGACACTGCTGGGCCCGTATGTAGAACTCGAGGTTAATTTAACCCACGGCTACGGGCCTAACCCAGACTAGGACGAAAGAAACCCCAATACAAAATTGAATAAAGAAGGAAGCGAAAAAAGAAAGACAACAATCGTTCTATAACGGCATAGGCACCTTGCTGGAATGGACCCGCTTCCTGATTTAAAACAAAACACAACGGAAAATTTAACCCTAGAGCTAGTTTAGTTCGAGGTTAGACTCTAACCCAGGGCTAAACTCCCTAACCCCGACTTTTACATGCGGGCCCTGACGTCTCCTTCTCTAATCCAGCTTTCCTGGGCTACAGTGTAGACACTGCCCACCTTTTGAAATCTATCTGTTCTCCATGACACAGGCATCCATTCAGACCGAAGCAAAAGAGAGAGAGAGGTCGTCAGTCTTGGGAACTCCAAGGCTACATTCATACACAAGCTATTCAACACAGCGATTCGCATTATCAAATATTCTCGATACATAATCTTATTCATTAGGTCTAGCTCCTGAATAAATATCTGCCCCCCTCCCCCCCCCCCCCCCCCCCTCACCAGCCGATAAAGCAGTGGGTATTTATAGGTTACGATGACAAGCCAGACCGACGGACGAGATTCTGACTTCGTGTCGACCCCAAAATAGCTCTGTATGAATTACAGCAACCGCCCTGACTCCAGGAATGTGCAGCATTGAATTGAACAGGTGCATTCAAGTGTCCAGACGGCAGACATGCGGAGAAAACAAAAGTGGAGACGGACAGGGTATACAGTTCAGAATTCAGCCCGATTAATCCAACTCAAAACCGAGGTGGCCTGCTTGCTGCGCATGTGAATTTTTTTTTTTTTTAAACTGGGCTAAGTGCTGAATTCGGGTACACGGGATAACACGATACAAATTAAACATTCAGAATGTTTCGCATAATTTCCAGGGGAGCCGGGGTGGTCGAATGGTAGAGCGCTGGACTTCTGATGCTCGGGTCGCGAGTTCGTATCCCGGCTGGGGCCAAATATTTGTGCTGGCTTTTTCATCGTTGCCCCGTCTTTGATATCACTCGTATGTGGTGGAAAAGGACGTTAAACCCCCAAACACCCACCCACCCTTGCAGGTTTTTATTTGCGTTTGGCTGTGTGAATGTACACGGGACGTGCATCAGCAGTTACAAGCTCCCGAGCCAAGGAAGTGCTTCTGTCGTGCGAGATTTTTACTCCATGAGTAAGAATTTCTTTTTTAAAAAACATTTACTCTGTGAGAAAAATAAATATTTCACGAAATTTTTACTCCATGAGTAAAAATCCATTTTACGATTTATTTTGTACTCTATGAATAAGAATTTCCGTTTCCGAATTATTATTTTTTTTACTCCGGAGTAAATTCCCAGGGAGTGATACCATGCAACCACTTACCTTACATATTGATACTTACATATATACATTTGAACCTGTGTCTGTAGTGTAAGCCAACAGGTGGACCACTGGAGATGGAGCTGGGCCGTGTGCGTGTGTGTGTGTGTGTGTGTGTGTGTGTAAAAACATATATTATATATATACTCTTCTAACGCATCACATGCAGCTCTAATACATATGTATAGTTGTATTTGAGAAAAGGACAAGCATACTGTACTGTGGTGTATACACGTGTACCTGTTATTAGTGTCAATGTACCTAGTTCTGTGTATATAGCATTATATGTATAATGTATGGTAAAAACAAAATAAAAATAAATTAATTCCTTGAGGAACGAAGGACTCAAACTCACAGCTCAACGCGCTACGAACACGAGCTTGGCAACCAGGCCGGCCTTCCCCAAAGGTTACACGTGAAGCCTGCATCATCACCATGTCAGTAATCGGACCGGGTTGCGGGGTGCACGCACTCTCCACCTTGCGTTGACCACCTTTGTCTCGCCTGGAACAGTAACAGGTGGCTGCCCGGGTGAACCGGCGGGGTCGGGGTGTGTGCACCTCTCGTACAAAGCTTCCGTCACTCTCTCACTCTCTTTGATACCCCGGTCCTGATTGAAGTGGTGTCAGGGTGGAACACGGGGGCTGCGTTACGTTCAGCAGTGCATGATCGTGGCCCGTGGACATGACCCGACGCTTTCGAAACAGTTACCTCTGTCAAACTGGCTGAAATTATACTTTTTTTCTTCATTCATTTATTCCGCATATTTTACCAAGCATTTGTGCTGATATCCCTCGCTGTCGGTCTAATCGACGGGAGGAGGTGGTCTTAAGCCGGCTCCATATCGGGCACACTTACAGCCTTCACAAAAAGTTAAGGACCGCTTGCAAATATCATTCAACTTTTGTCGTGGTGGCATGCTGGTGTAGTGCGGAACATCGCTGAAAAGGCGGCTTATGTAGGCAAACAAATGAGCACAGTTCATAACCAGGGATGCATTCTTTGACCTGCATCTCATTTTTGCCGTGCAGAAAGCCCCAGGTATCGCTCACTGAACACTGAAACTCGGTCTAGTTTTGCCGAAATTGCAGATTTTCAAACGCGCCAAGCATGCTGTGTGACGCGCACGTGCCATCCACACAGTGGTCGCCATGTTCACTAATTACCCCTTAACCTTGCTACCGAATTTTACGGGAAAATCTTATTCGTTTATTTTTTCTAATTTATTGAAACTGTCACCCATTATGTTGACTGGCCCTTAACGTTTTGTGAAGACTGTATGTTACCCATTCGCATCTGTTGAAGGGGGAGGAACCCCCATGGTGTATTCCGTGCCATGAACCTTTTACTTACTTACTTAGGCCCCTGGCTCCATGTGGAGCATAGGCCATCGACAACCCTTCGCCATCGCACTCTGTTCTGGGCTATTCTTGCCACTCCAGTCCAGTTGGTCCCCTGCTTATAAAACTCTGCCTCAGTGTCCCGCCTCCAGCTGTTGCGAGGCCGGCCTCTCTTCCTTTTCCCCTGTGGGTTCCATGTCAGGGCTTGGCGTGTGGTGCTGGATGCTGGCTTCCTGAGGGTGTGTCCAATCCAGCCCCACTTCCTCCGCAGGATCTGCTTGGCCGCTGGTTCCTGCCCTGCTCGCTCCCACAGCTCTTCGTTCCGGATCTTCTCTGGCCATCGGATGTTGAAGATGCGCCTCAGACAGGTGTTGAGAAACCATGAACCTTTTACCGTTGAACATTTTTTGGTTTCTTGTACAGATCTCGCAGAGATCCGTGATGAGCATTACTTGTGTTTCATCACTGAAAATGTTGGTCCGGGATTTCCCCCCCAGACAACATCTTCGAGTTCTTGAAAGAGTCGAACTTGTTTTATAATATCTAGTCTCTCCTGCAATATGGACTTTCTTCGACCTACATAGCTTCAAGATTTTTGATGAATATGTTTATCTCATTTGGACCTGACAGGATTATATATATATATATATATATATATATATATATATATATATATATATATAGTTTTGCGGAGTGGCTTTTTGCCCTTTTGGCGACCTGGCAGAGGCAAACTTTTACTTAGCCGCGAATTAGTCTTTGTTGCTTGCGCGGCGTTAACCCCTTAAGCCCTAAATAACTAACATTCATTTATTCCCATCGTGAGGGGGTGAGTGTTTGGGAGTTTAACGTCCTTTTCCACCACGTAACGCAAAGACGGGGCAACGAGAAAAGGGCCAGCACAATATTTGGCCGCAGCCGGGATTCGAACTCAGGACCAGAGCATTGAAAGTCGAACGCTCTACCATTCCGGTACCCCCATTCCCATTGTGAAGCGTTTGGTGGTGGTAGTTGTTCGTTTCGTCCAGTTCTTCGAGTTGAAGTTCTTGGGTGTTATTTTTTAGTCGTGGAAAAAAAAAACACGTTTCTTTTGAACAGTTTCCCTAGGTGAATATTTCTGCGATACACGAGAAAATCAAAATCTGGCAGAAAGGAGCACTTTAAGACGGACTAACTATGGAACTTGATCTACCAGGATTTCCGTTTCAAGAGACATACATTGTTTTGTATCTCTCGTTTCAAACATCATCAGCGTCCACAGATTTTCTCTGCTTCAGCCGTTCCTCTGAAAAGTTTCTCATATATCAAGTCCATTTTCTGACACACCACGGTTTCAAATCAAAAGCAAGATACAAAGTGGAACTTTCAGTACACCGGTATCATTATCCCTGTCAACCGACCTGTGCTCCCATAAGACACCAACATCCTCCGCTCCGCTGTCTCAACAGAAATGGTCAGACCATTATAAGACGTCGCCGTTTCAAATAACAATGCGGAAACCTGACCATTCCTTGGCTGGTCTTTGGGCCAGAAATGTCAAAGCCCCAAGGGTTGAAATGTCCTCTTGGCTCGAGTCAACGTTTGTTCTGAGTCAGCACAGCGAGTAACAAAGGTTATGACACATTTTATACTTCACCAAACCCATTATTCGGGAATTTCTGGCAATTTTCTGCTGTTTCCCGCTTGACGGAGTTTCTGTAGCATTTGCAAATTTTAGACTGCCTCTGTCACTGTGCAGGAGCTGTCTCTCTTTCTATCTCTCTCTCACTCTGTCTCTCTAGTCGCGAAATAGTTCTTGTTTGCGCGACGTAAAGCACTGAATCTCTCTCTCTCTCTCTCTCTCTCTCTCTCTCTCTCTCTCTCTCTCTCTCTCCTTATGAGTGTAAAAAATGGCATGTTGATTCCTTGATTCTGCCCATATTTCTGCACACAAATAAATGAAATAAAACAAAGGTATCAACAAAGTTCCTTTTTCTTATTTCCTTTCCAGGCGGTTAAAAGATAACTCATTTCAGTCCTGAGACTTGCACTAACTTCCCCTTATTAGATCTTCTGATATAAGAAAAGAAAAAAAAAACAAATAATAAAATACATCTCTGTGCGCTATCTGACCCATACCAGTCAATAGGATGTTTCTTTAGCACTTTATAATGGTGTGGATTTTACCTGTCATCCACAGCACTTTGACCCACTCTGTTTCTCTGAGGACTCGGCGGGTCAGATGACTGTGTGGTCGGGCTCGGTCTGTTTCTGTCCTTATCCCTGACAGAGCCGGGTGTTGACAGAGATTTACCACAGACAACCCACGTCAACGTTAATCGACAGCCAGAAAAACTCGTTTGACAGACCAAAGAAAAACCTGAAGGAGAAGATGTTGACCTGATAAGGTGCGATCCACATGCAGTTGGAGAGTCGTATTGGCTGTTTGCTCCCAAGAAAGGGGTCAAAGCCCTCCCGAGGTGAGGTCCCTCTGGACAGAAAGCTCTCGTATTAACGCAGGACAAATTTCACCATCACGTGAAGTGGTCCTTTAAATGGCAGGGGCGGAAATAGATCTTACGATAGAGGATGGTAGGCAAACATGTCCGGGGATGATTACCATCTGACCTCTTGTCGTCCTCCTTTACCACAAAAACTTGTCTTCGTCGTCCGAATTTTTTCTGCAATGCAGAGGAACCAAATGGACCTCTTTAACTTTCGGGTTAGTTTGCTTGAATAAGTTGTCTTCGCGGTAGAAAACGAAGAACATGTCCAGGGTTGATAACAATCTGATATTTCGTTTCCCCCCCCCCCCCCCCCCATCCCCACTCTGCCCCCCCCCCCCTCCTCCCCCCACCCCCCACCAAAAAAAAAATCCAACAGAAAGAAACAAAAAAACTTGCCTTCGTCGTCCGAATTTTTCTGATATACAAAAGAACAAAATGGATTTCTTTAACTTTTACGTTATTTTGTATGAATCAGTTGTCTTCGCGGTAGAACATTAAAAATTGACAGTAGGGAATTATGGGATATCTCCTCCCCCCCCCCCCCATCCCCCCCCCACCCCCAAAAAGTAAAAAAACAAAAACAAAACCCAGGCCTTCGTCGTCCGAATTTTTGTAAAATACAAAGGAACAAAATGGACTTCTTTGACTGTTGGGTTACTTGGCATGAATAAGTTATCTTCGCAGTAGAACATTAAAACTTGACAGTAGGGAATTACGAAGGGGAAAATTGCTCCGTTCACTCGGTGGTACTACTAAAACGTTGTCTCGCCATCAGTGTTACGGGACTTGAACCTCGACTTACGGTAACGGCAAGACAGACTGGCAGTTTCTTTTTCGTCAGTTCCGGTAACATGTGCAGGTTGGTCAAAAGTGTGCAGGGTTTTCAACCATTCTACTTCCAAGGCACAAAATGCTGAAAGTCGACATATTGTAAAAACTCATCACAAAATGTGACGCAAATTTATTGTTTTGAGATGCTTCACTGTCTATTGTATTCAACGCGTCCTGCAGGCATTTTTTGGTGTTCTCTGTTTTCATTCACGCTGCTTCCGGGGTTGACTGTACCGTTGCTTTGGGGTTCAAGCTCTTAATCTTTTTCTTTTTTTTTTAAGACAGGTAAGGGTGACACCAAAGACGGGTCAACGAGAGAAAAAGCACAACGTTTTTACTCCCGGTAGGAAATCGAACTTACAACCCCGAGCGTTCACAGTACAACGTTCCTCCAGAGTTCTGAGGACAGCACGTGAAATCCGCACAATCACAGAACGTTGAGAGTTCGTTTCTGGCCGGCCATTACACTGTTCCCCCCAATTATTCATTTCTCTGCTTTACAACGAGAGACTCTCCGCTGCTTTTACAGGGTCAGATCTGAAGTAGGGGGCCATGTTTTTCCAAACAAACCAATGACCATTTGTCACGATAAAAACGTCGGACGGTAAACACCGTTCCCAATGGACAGGTCCTCGCTTTTCAGGCCCCCCTCTCGACCTACGGGCGCGATGGATGTCCAGGGATTGTGGAGGGAGCAGGCGGCGGTCAGGGGGGTACTGAAACCCACTGTGGTCGACATTGACACGTTTGGGTAATAGGCAGGGGCAGTGCACTCCAAGCGCACCCAAACGGAACGGAGCTCTTGAGTTTCGGAGGTCCGTTTGTCCTGTTTCACAATGGCGCCCGCGTCCTGAACATCATCTACATCTTGACAGTTTCTGGCGTTCTTTAGTGCTTGGTTTTAGCACCCTGCCAACCCTAGTTTTACTGTGATCATGAAAGTTGATTTCCTTATTTTCTTCTGACTTTGTCGAGGGTTTGAGCTGAGGCAAAGCTGGACCTTTGTCTGAGGTCTCTTGTGTGACCGTTCACAAATGCCTCTGTCCTGTAACTGATTGAAGTAGGGCTGTTTGACAATCAAAATACGCTGATGACGATGTACACACAAAATGATGAGTGTGTGTGATCAAACAGGTGAGGTCGTAAATATTTTGTGTCTGAGGTTCTGGGAGTGAGAGGGCCAGGTGCGGGACTGAACTCCAATCTGTTGCTCGCAGGATTTGAAAGGGGACGGGTTAGCAAACCCCATTATCAGTGTCGAATTGGTTTCAGTGTAAACAGGCTGATCACTTCACCGTTGATGTATGAACCAGCGACTTTTGTACAGATGTTTGTTTCAGTGAAAGTCACTTCCGGTATCTAGAACCGATCAACGATTTTCGGATGACCGTTTGTCCGAGATTGGTACTGAGCCCAGCTGTTATATAGTGAAAGTCGAAAATATAGCCTTTCAACAGTGTGTGTGTGTGTGTGTGTGTGTGTGTGTGCGTGTATCTGTCTGTCTGTCTGTTTGTGCGTGTGTGTGTGTGTCTTTATGTGTGTGTGTGTGTGTGTGTGTGTGTGTGTGTGTGTGTGTGTGTGTGTGTGTGTGTGTGTGCGCGCGCGCGATGCCTCACCAGTGGTTTATTCTTCTAAGTCTTGAAAGCAAGTATAGGTTACATAGTACATGTACTAAGAAACAAAATCGGAGAAGCTGATGGGTTCCAGAAATTCTTCTTCTTCTTCTTCTTTTTCCGGTCGGTTTGACCGGTGTGGGATCCAGTCAGTGCCACATGGACATTCGTCAGTGTGGGCAATCTTGAGTTGGTTGACGTGGGTCAGTACTTAGTCTGCAGTGACCAGTGTCCTCAGTCTGAAGAACATTGTGTACTGGTGCCTCTGGAGCTGGTGGGTCGTGTCGACACCACGTTCCACAAATGATAATCACGATACAAATAATTTATCACTGCCTCTAACAAAAAAAAAAGATAATATTATACTCTGCTGTTACGAGTTTTCGTGATGCATTTGTGCCTGACAGGTTGTATCTGCTTTGGAAATGTTCAGCCCACAAAAATTGAAAACTAAATGCAATTCTAAAATTCCGAAATTTAAATAGCAGAGCTGACCCTTCGCACCACGTGATTGTAATGCGTTTATGTCCAGTGTGTGAGAGAATGCGTGTGATTCACGTGAGTGCTGGGTTCAGTTCGCGGCGCTTTGAGCCGATTCATGAAATTGGGTAAAGCGCCTATACAATTATTATTATTATATTATTATCGACAGTCACGGCCATAAGATAGTCAAGCGTTGGTGGTAAGGGCACTTGAACCCTCGATAAATGTCTGAAGAAACTACGAGTCCGCTGTTGCTTTGTTTCTGGACAGGGTCACCCGATACGAACGAATCGTTCCATTTGGCTAACCAAGGATACAGCGTAAAGCCCGACCTTTGTGGACTCATTTGTTGATGAATTAGATTGTAAACTTAGAGGGTACTATACAGTAACCGCAAGACTAATCTCACGTAAGTCTTTCACATCACTTAGCTCGCTCAAGAACAAGCTGAGCTGTCCAGTAAAGGCTTAACTTACAAGCACAAGATATACCGTCAGACATCTGATGCGTACGCGATATCACACGAGACACCGAGACTTCAGCGGAGTGATGACGACACTGTCGTAAGGTCATTGTAGCGTAAATCCATCCTCTCAAGCCTGTGAGGTCAAGCGAATCCGGCAGTGGCTCTGATTGGGGTAGTCCCATTGTGTGGCTTGTGACCCGATACTGCCCAGTCTGGACCGGTCTCCCCCAAACACCCCGCCCACTGGATAAAGCACTTCATCAACGCTACTGTTGGCTCGGCCATGGATGGGGGACACTCGAAGCTGGACGTGTGACAGGGTGTCTTTTTCTCCGTCCCTGCCCCCCCCCCCCCCACCCCCAATCCTCCTCCCTTCTTCTCTTATCCCCTTTCCCCCATCCACCACCCGTATTTCCCTAGGCCTGGCACTATCGCCCCTTGTCTCCCACTACCCCCCCCCCTCGACCCCCCGTCCCCCCTCCCCCTACACACACCCCCCGACCCCTCCCGCCACCACACTGCCCCTTTCTTTCCGGTTCTGCGTACAAATAGCCTTTTTACACGCCAATTCTTTTACAAAATAAGACAACAGAGACGAAAAAAAGCTTACGGCACTATTCAAAGACAGAGACTTTTAATGCTTGATTTTGGAACATTTTGTTTTAACGAACATACATACATACATACATACACATACATACATACATACATACCAACGGGGTTACATGCATTTGTGCCTAAAATCATGCGGGCACAGGCTGTAAACAGCATGCACACATACAGTACTATCAAAGACAGAAACTTTGTGTTCGCAATACCCCCAGGAGGCTGGAGTGTTGGACTCTCGATTCCAGACATGGTATACTAATAATACAGAGACTTCAAGGCATAGTATACTGACGACGTAAAGAGACATAGAAGGCAATCTGTGCGTGCGTGCGTGCGTGCGTGCGTGCGTGCGTGCGTGCGTGCGTGCGTGCGTATGTCGTTGCGCCCTGACCTTATGGCATTGCAGTTTTTCCCCTATTTTTGTGTACTTTTTTTCGGCGCTTAGAACTGTTATCAACCAATAGGTTATAGCCAAATATAAGTACTGTCATCATCATCATCATCATCATCATCATCATTGTTATCATTATTAAATACATGGACATAACGACATAACAAGCTAGCAATACAGGTGCACAGTACAGCAACAAAAGAAAAATAGAAGAAGAAAGTAAAATAAATAAATAAAAAAAAGAATAAGCGGTTGGGGGGAAGGGGAGGGGGGATTTTGCGCCTTTTGTATCGATAGTCCTCGACAATCCTACAGTCGAAACTTCTGAAGCACCGGAAACACTAGCGTCCACTTTGACCACCATCCGTGATCAAGCGTTATGTCCTTTAAAATCTCTCTCCCACACACCCTTTTTTTTTCCCCCAACAATACTTACAAAGAGACCAGGCACAGGAAGTGAGAGATTAATACCGAGACGCTGAGAAAGATAAACTGTGGACTTGGTCTTACTGTTGGCCATTGTAGTTTTCGTGTGTTGCGTTTACCGGAAGGGCTGCTCGGATGACCGTCACTCAACGCCTTCATTCACTAACCAACAAGAAAAAGTTGTTACAGACTTTTCCCCCCTCCCTCCCGATACAACTTAAGTTTTTCATCTGACCGGAAATGGCTGCTCTGACGTGACGCCAGAGGGCGCCACATGTCGAAGGAAGTGCCGGCCATGACAGTTGTGGGAACTGTGGGAAGGCGGATCCTCAGTGTCCCGGATAACACTCCGGTCCAGGTCGTCAATCTCGCAACAAAGAGACAATTTGTCAAATTAACTCCGCGGCCATTGCAGGCAGTGGAGTGGGAGCCATTGTCCAACCCCTGCCTGGCTCAGTTCCCCGCGGAAAGGGTCAAGGCACTTCAGTTTACCTGTATGGGGGTCGACCTCCGCAAGGTGAAGGTCACCGACCCAGGCAGGCCTCTCTCTCCATGGAAATGACTCTCTCTCTCTCTCTCACACACACACACACACACACACACACACACACACACACACACACCAACTAATCGACCAAAAACTTAAATTTAGACAGTGCGTACAATATGTGTGTGTGTGTGTGTGTGTGTGTGTGTGTGTGCCACTAATTTTTCATGTCCCAGCGTCAACAGTTGGGCAAGGAAACCTCCTACACGTTTTCAGTTTCATCTTGAGAGCGACTGTTACAATACTTAAAAAAACCAAAACAAGGATTATCAATCGGCCCCAATACTCACATACTCACACTTTCATGTGGGCTTGTTGCGAGATCTACCAAAATGAAGTGGTTTCAGTCGAAATGCTGTTAAAATAAAATAAGTTAAACTTTCAATAGTTGATCTGAAGAATACATGTACCATAATTGTGGCCTTTTTCTGGAACTCACCATTTTAAATCTATTACACGTTGCAAGTCTGTTAGTCATTTTCTGTACAGTTTTTCACACTCTGATAAAGGAAGCATAGTAATAAGGCTATACCAAAATTGTTCTCTCTCTCCGTTACCCAAACTCCAGGCTGCGCCTCATTACCCCACGTCCAAGGTAGATATCTTTAAAACAAGCTTATCATTCTCGGGTGCTACTCTTTGGAACAGTTTGCCCACTCTGATTACAACCAGTGGTTCGCTCGCATCGTTTAAAAAGGATCTCTTTAATTTTTTGGTGCCCTAGATCATGAACTGCTCATTGTCATTGCTATGGCTATGTCACTGCTTTTTCACCTGCACATGCATTCCTAAATTTTACTTAGTGCCAAGTACCCACATTCACCCTTCATCAATATGAATAACGTTCTCTTATCTGTGTATGATATGTGTACAAATTACTCATCGTCATTTTTGCCCACTTCTATAGAAATTTTCACATTATTTCCGTTTACGATTATGTTCTGCATAGATGCGTGCGAATAATACATGCGTGATGTTGTGCGTGCGTGCGTTCGTGCGTGTGTGTGTGTGTGTGTGTGTGTGTGTGTGTGTGTGTGTGTGTGTGTGTGTGTGTGTGCTGTCCTTACTTAGTAATTTTGTTTTATTTTTTTATTTTACAGAAGTATTAGCTCATGTAGTGTAGCAACTACAAGTTTTAAAATTGGTATGAATATGCCTGTAACTTCTACCCTTGCAAAATAAAGGTTCTTGTTCTCTCTCTCTCTCTCTCTCTCTCTCTCTCTCTCTGCCCCAAGTTCCCAGGCCGCGTCACTAACCATTGTCTGCCCACGTGGCGACCTGTGAATGAAAACTTGTGGTCCATTTCTTTTGGTCGTAGCGTCGCCGCCACTTTGCGGTTTTTACGCAGTCCCCCAGATCATCACCTCGGGTTCAAAAGGGCGTGAACAGGGGACTAGGGGAACGCGAGAGGGACGGGGCGGGGGGGGGGGGGAGGGGGTGTGCTAGGGGTAGGGCCAGTTCTGGGACATCCTGTGGACAGTCTTGTGAATGAAGAAGTCCAGCGTTCTCACGCTCTCTCATATCGTTTACGCTGGCCTGGACCGGATATTGAGGCAATTTTTCTAGGTTGCCTAAGGGTTTGTTCTCTACGTCTCATACGAGGTAGGGTTCCAAAGTTGATGTATCATAGGTGTGTGTGAATGATGACACACCGTGTTTGTCCTTTGGAAGTTCATCCCAGGTCTTCTGTTTCCTGTCCAGATAATTGTGTGACCTCGTACTGGCGACGGACGCCGACTGTGTCCACAAACGTTCCCACCGTCTTCGATTCCTGCTTAGCTTAACTTAGTTCCGCTACGCTGTAAGCTTGGGGTTGAGCACCAGCGGCCTCAATATAAAAAAAATTATAATGAATTTATGTATGGATGGATTTAAATTTTGCTCAGTGGGAGTGTTGCACTTTGATTCTACTCGTGTGTGCTTCAGTGAGAGCCGTCATGGAACCGTTTTGTAGCTTGTTTTGTGTTGTGTTTTGTTTGTGTTTGGGTGTTTTCTTTTGTTTTGTACTGTTTTCTTTTGGGTTTTGTTTTGTTTTGTTTTGTTTTGTTTTGTTTTGTTTTGTTTTGTTTGGGGGGAGGGGGTCAAGGAACCGTTACTCTTGCCTGATTTTCGCATACAGGCCTCAGGTTTTGTTTCGGGTTTTCTTTTGTTTTGGGGGCAGGGAGTGTCAAGGAACCGTTACTCTTGCCTGATTTTCGCATACAGAGCCAAAACCTTAAAAGAGTCAAAATGGGATAATCGTGTGTGGCACGAAATGTGTTAAATAATATATATGAGCCAGGCGATGGACGCAATGCCTTCAGTGTTGAGTTGGTTCCTTGCAGTTCAAATTCAGTCCTATCAAAACTATCGGTAACTGTCTTCTTTTGCAGTTCTTTTGTAATGCTCGGGTCGTGAGTTCGTATCCCGGCTGGGGCCAAATATTTGTGCAGGCTTTTTCATCGTTGCCCCGTCTTTGATATCACCCGCATATGGTGGAAAAGGACGTTAAACCCCCAAACACTCATCCACCCTTTGCAGTTCTTTTGCGCTTGGCTGTGTGAATGTATACGGAACGTGCATTAGCAGTTACAATCGTGTCTTAGTTTCACGACTGCTAAACTGAACCGATCCGTTTTGTGTCTGCAGTGGTGTGCCAGTTTCAAATCTTTGTCTAAATACCAGTTGTCTTTCCCGGATGACCGGTTTCATTTTCCATCCCCCTCACCCCCACTCTACCCCTCCCTAGCCATGAAATCCCACCCCTGACCGTAGGCTAGTTGTGATCATTGTCTCAATTCAATTCAATTCAATTCAATTCAAACGACTTTATTGTGTCCATCAAGAACAAATTTGTCTTTTGTTCAGGGGCATGTAAAATTTATTAAAACAAAGGGTTAATATTTAAAGGCAGCCTCACGATGTATAATAATATATAAGACAAGCAAACCAAAAGTGATAAGAAAGGACACAATACATAAATTTGATTCACCACTAACTACCAACCAACCAAACTGAGCCCACAATACTGGTGGCTAAAATAGAAACCACGGTAACTAAATACACTCAAATTCCAATACTATCTACATACCACTTACACCACCACCCTCCCCTCCCCCTCCTTCATCACATGTCACACGCACGCACGCACGCACGCACGCACGCGCGCACACACACACACACACACACACACACACACACACACGCACGCACACACAGCTCTCTCTCTCTCTCGCGCGCACACACACACACACACACACACACACACACACACACACACACACACACACACACACACGGGTATCACAGAAATATCACAATATCTGACACTCAATCACCGGCACCTCTCCCCACAAGAATCAAGAAACGACTTCAGGAGACGGATAGCAGTTGGGACAAAACTAAGTTTGTAGCGTTTGGTCCTAACGAGTGGAGCTTTGAACCTCCGCCCAGACGGCAGCTGCTGAAAGTACTGGGAAAGAGAGTGGGAGGTGTCAGCGGAAAGTCTAAAACCCTTGCGTGTCGTTCTCTTCCTGTACGTGCTGCTGAGGGGCTCCAGTTTACCACCAATGATTTTTTCACTCAGTGCGACCACCCTGTTTAGTCTTTTCAAGTTCCTATCGCTAAGACCGCCGAACCAACAGACAAATGAGAAAGTTAAAAGACTTTCAATAAAACAAATGTAAAATGTTTTCAGGATCTCGCTGCCGACGCCGAAAGAGCGTAGCTTCCGCAACATGTACAGCCTGCTCTGTGCCTTCTTGTAGATGTTCTCAGTGTTCTGTGTAAATGTCAGCTTGGAGTCAATGTATGTACCGAGGTATTTGTACACGTCAGTGCGCTCAACATTCTGGCCGTCAATCACAAGTGACTGAGAGGTAGACTGCTGGCCTGTACCTGTCTTTCGGAAGTCAATAACCATCTCCCGAGTTTTACTGACATTGAGTTTGAGACAGTTGTCCTGACACCACAACACAAACCGATCGACCTCCTGCTGGTACTCGGAGTCTGAGTTGGTAAGGTCCACGAGCGCTGTATCGTCCGCGAACTTGATGGTGAACTGGTTCTCTCCTGAACTGGAGCAGTCGTTGGTGAACAGGACGTAGAGGAAGGGGGAGATCACGCTTCCTTGGGGCGTGCCCACGGATGTAGAGACGGTGGAGGATAGGATGTCGGCCACACGGACGCTCTGCGTTCTGCCCACGAGAAACTGTATGATCCACCGGATCAGTAGAGGGCTGACATCAAGCCGTATAAGCTTTTTGGCCAGAAGGTGCGGTCGGACCAGGTTGAAAGCAGAACTAAAATCCGCAAAAAGGACCCGAGCACAGGACTTGGGAGTCTCAAGATGACTGTAGATGAGATGGAGGAAGGTTATCACAGCGTCCTCAACTCCTCTACTAGGTTGGTACGCAAACTGCAGCGGATCCAGTCGGTCCCTTGTCTGTCTCCGGAGCCTACTCAACAGCAGTCTCTCCAGACACTTCATGGCGATAGACGTCAAGGCGATAGGTCTGTAGTCGTTGAGACCAGTGGGCTTAGGAACTTTGGGTACAGGAGTGATAACTGAGTGTTTCCAAATAGAGGGAATTTCACTGGACTTAAGGGACTCGTTGAATATCCGTGTAAATACCGGTGCTAACTGATCGCCGCAGGACTGCAGCACACGACCACCAACATCGTCAGGACCTGAAGCTTTTCGTGGCTGTAGATGTCTGAAGACCATCTTAACTTCCTCTTCCTCGATCTCAGGAACTAGGTGTTTGTCTGGCAGAGTCTGGAGTTCCTCCATAACGGCGGCCACTTCCCGACTGACGTCTACCTCAAATCGAGAGAAGTGGGAATTAAGCTGCTCAGGAAGCTCAGCAGCGTCTTCGCAGTAAGGGCCTGCAGTCTCCACCCCCCCCCCCCTCCATCCCAAGCCCCAACCCCCTAGACCCGCCCAAGTTTTCCTTAATCCCGACACTGTCCTTCTGGACCCGTATGTAAAAGTCGAGGTTAACCAACGGCTACGGGCCTAACCCAGACTAGGACAAAAGAAACCCAAAAGCAAAATGAAATACAAAAAGAAACGAAGAAAGGAAGGAAAAAATCTTTCTATTATGGCTTAGGCACCTTGCTGGAATGGAATGCTAGTTTAGACTCTAACCCGGGACTAAACGCCCTAACCTCGACTATTACATACAGGCCCTGGCGTAGACGATAACTAGATGGCACCATCTCCCATTCTACCTCGTCCCTTCTCTCACCATCCAAACCCCAACCCTACCTAGTCTGACTTCCCTGATCACTCATGGGTTAGCCATAACTAAACCCTACCATACGATGCTAGGCACTATCAAAACAGCTCCGTACTATTTGTAATCCTAGATCTACACCTATTGTCGCAAAACAGGCCGAAATGTAGGCATCCGATCATAAAGTATTTGAAATCCCAACACAGAGTCCTAACAACGGCTTCAATATTACGAACTTTCCACTTTAAAAACACACACAGCTCTCAACTGTAAGAAGAGATTAACCGAAAACCGACAACCTGGGTAAAAAAAAAAAAAAAAAAAGTCCGAAATGTAGGCATCCGCTTATAAAGTACTTTAAAATCCTAGTATACAGACCTAAATAAAAGCTTCAGCATTGAGAACTGTTCATTCAAACACACGTATCTCTCAATCGTAACAAGAGATTTCAATGTTGCTTATTTGGCGGTTCAAATGAGCGGTACGTGTACACGATAAACACGTTCGTGACGAACTAATTGCGTTTCAGACTGTCGAAAGCTGCTGTAATCAGATATCAACATTTGATATGTTTCAGTGAAACTACACACGGCTATGTTCTCGATAGCCTCGCGGTACTCATTATTCGGTTCGGACAGTACAGGGTCTGTTGACATGTTGGAAAAGTGTGCCTTAAATTCTTTTCAGTTACACCTTAATCCCTCGTCGGTGTCATCAACATTTTGACCGGCCTTTCGCAGAAAGACTGACATTGAATCCCCAGAAAGAGGACACGGAATATATCTGACCCCACCTTCATCGTCGCCCCCACCCCCACCCCTCCTCCTTCAGTAGCCCGTGAACACTGACGGTATTGTCGAGGCAGATCAGAGCTCATACTACACCTGTGAGCAGAAACACAACACAAGCGGAAGTCGGCCACAAGCACTGATTCAAGTTACTGCGGTAGTTTTGATCTGGGCACCACTCACAATGGTGAAATAAAACACCAGGGCTTCAGATGTAGACCGGTTCCCGTTTGTTATAATGACCCCCCCCCCCCCCACCCCACCCCCCCCCCCCCACCCCCCCCCCCCAAAAAAATCGAGTCGTTTTGAAACCTGCTACCTGAGTACCTGTTTCTCCTTAATTTACAGCTAAGCCCTGATGGTACTTCCTTGTGTTGCGATTTTTCACTGTCTTTTTTTTTTTTTTTTTTTTCATTGACTTACCCATTACTGGCGTATGGGCACAAACTGAGTGTGGGGTCATGTCTGGCGTTTATTTGGAGAACCCTCTATGGCGAGTGTGCTAGTTTGTAGTGATTTTTGTTGTAATGAAAAAAAAACAAAACACGTGATTTTCGTGTTTTGCTGTTGTTGTTGTTGTTGTTGTTGTTGTTGTCGTTGTTTGTTTGTTTGTTTTTGTAGGGCAAAGTGCATGCATGCCAGGAGTCTGCAACAAGAGGCAAGCTGCCAGTGAAGCTGGGCCTTTTTGCGCACAGGTCGGGCACAGGTGACGCGAGTAGATTTGAGTTAACTGGCTTTCTGGCCTAAACAGAAAGTAAACTTGCATTACTCCAGCGAGGCCTGAAAGGAGACATTCTTAAAAAACAACAACAACAACAACAACAACCAAAAAAAAACCTCCTGTCAGGTGCGTGCCCTTGAATGGTCTGTGCAAGGTAATCTTTGTTTCGTGCATGTGTGTTCTTTGACCTATCCTCCTCCACAAACTCAGCCGGGGAGCCGGGGTGGCCGAATAGTAGAGCGTTGGGCTCTCAATGCTCGGGTCGTGAGTTCGAATCCCGCCGGCTGGGGCCAAATATTTGTGCTGGCCTTTTTTCTCGTTGCCCCGTCTTTGATATCACCCTTATGTGGTGGAAAAGGACGTTAAACTCCCAAACACCCACCCACCCCACCCCCCAAGCTCAGCCTTAAAGAGTTAGTGTCACGCTGATCAGCTTTAGCTGTGATCCAGCAAGCCCTTTTAGCTTTCTTTCTTTAACGAATCAGTTATGCCCATGCTATTTAAAACCGAATTCACGGAAAGATGTGTGAGTCGCGTACCGAACCCTTTGTTACGTTGCGTCGACTGGCCAAACAAGTTGACCTGCGATATGCCTTGTACTGAATAATGCTTCCATTGTTCAAGGTTTTTAAGAAAAGAAAAAGAAAGGGGGTGGGGTTGCAACCCCTTACACAGGACAAGGAAAAGCGATTATTTCCCTTCCTTGTAATAAAGTCCTCTCTCTCTCTCTCTCTCTCTCTCTCTCTCTCTCTCTCTCTCTCACACACACACACACACACACACACACCATTGAAAAAAAATCTTCCCCTTACTTTGTTTTTAGTTCTTTCCTATGTGTATTTGTCGTGTTTGAAATGATAACTTTTTCATTGTTTGCATAAGCATTTACGCTGTAATGTTCGCGAAATGTGCTGTAAAGCGTGCAAGCGCTGGTGTGTGTGTGCAGCCGCAATCAGTTGCCCATCTAACTGCGTGGCTTATGAAGGCTCATGCCACTTTTTCGAAGATTCCCCAGAAACATGAAATACTGCCCGGGTTAGCAGGTTTATATAAGTTGTACTAGGTTTAATCCTTGTTTAGTGTTAACGTTAAAAAAAAAACGAAGAAAGAGACTTTTCTGTGCTTACCAGATTTGATTGATTGTGGCACAACTCGCTTTGTCATAGGCCAAGGCCTAACAAATAAAAAAAAAAAAAAGTCGAAGTCTCTTTTGAATCCGCTGATACGCACGGCATGACGACTCAGGAATGCAGTCAAGGTGTCCGGTTATCGAATTACAGAAGTAAGATTTCCGCAGCTCTGACATGAAGTATGGAGGATAATCTCATAAGCTGCACATCATTCTTCAAGCCATGTCCATGACAATGTGTAACTGAGCCAGAAGCTGACAGCGCGGACACAGAACACAAGGCTGTCGCGTTAGATATCAAGGATGTGTCTTTGGGGCGATAAAAACTATATTTTCCCTTTAGGTTTTGTATTCATGTAATCTTTTGGTTTTCTTTTCTTTTTCTTTTTTGTGTTTTAGAGATTATTGCCTGCAGGAGTTGTCTCCCTTGCCGCAAGAAGCACAGGCTGAGAAAGTACTGTGCTGGTAACTGCGACAGAACTCACCGCTTCTAGAGTAGTCCCCCGTGCATGCATAGACCGCAGCAATTTTTCGTGGCAGCTTTGTGCTCCGCCGCGAAAAATGCGTGCTTGTTGCGACAAGGGAGATTAGTCATGCAGGAAATGATCTCGAAACAGGCCGAGAATGTACTGTGCTGGTGAACTGCGACAGTTTTCACCGCTTCTGTGCACACCGTGAAATAACACGGAGGCCTCAAAGTTGTTCGCAACTGTCCATTTTCCTTGTCACCGAGTAGTTTGATTTTTTTCCATCTTAGGCATTACTAAGCTCAGCCCGGTTTCGGTTAGCCCGAGGGTGAGCCAGGGTGGTCGAACGGTAGAGCGTTGGACTCCTAATGCTCGGGTCGTGTTCGTATCCCGGCTGGCTTTTTCATCGTTGTCCCGTCTTTGATATCACCCGTGTGGGGTGGAAATGGACGTTAAACCCCCAAACACCCATCGACCCACCCCGCTTAGCCCGAGTTTGCGTTGTTGCGGGGTCCAAGAGTAGCGAGGCCCCCGGAACGGGAATGGGTAAGCGTAGAGAAACCCGATGGTACAGAGTAGAGTTGGAAGCGCAGTAGCCCGGGAAACATCCGGAGTCAGTCCACTTTGACTTCACCTCATCTGCACCTCTGTAGAGAAACTCCGAAAGCCACAGGTGGCGGGCCGTCCAGTATTGGGTCCGCTTCGCGTGTTGACGGGGACTATCAATTTAGCGAGCAAACAGCCACAAATCCATTTTGACGAGCGCTGTCCACAAACTGTCCACGTCTCAAAGCTGACCGACACAATGCCTTGCCCCTCCGTGTTTACAAACATAACACGCTCCTGTTGTGGGTTTGCGAATTAATACCCTCTTCTCGTGAATAAATGAATTCATGCGCCACGCAAATCCCCTCGACAAAGTATGGACGTTTTCGCAGGAAGTTGCTTGTCGCCCCTTTAGGGAGCTCTTCTTTTGAGGAAAGCACGTTTGCACATATCATCAAGGTGAAATTTTGCAAGGGAGGCAGTTTTATGTCCCAAAAGTAATATAGCAGTAAAGCTGCTGCATTTTTGTCATTATGGGTTTTATCCTGATATACTGAACTGTGAGCTGACATCAACGGTAAAGGTTGAAGGGTGTCAAAAGAAATGGGAAGGGTGAGGAAGGTGCATGTTTAATTTTCTGTGAAGACTGCATCCTCTAGTTTCTTGTTTATGTTTAGTAAGGAAGGCAGTGCAGGTGGATACAGACGTGGTGGTCTTCCTGTCCGTTTTAGACTAAATGCAGAATAGTAACGCCAACTAGAGACGAGGGGAACCAGCTAGTTCAGATGGTAGCTGGTTGGACTGTGAAGCTTGCGTGCCAAGTTTTGAGAAAAGGACAATGAATTCTCTCTCTCTTTCCCTCTCTCCCTAAATGCTTTATCCTGAATTTAAAAAAAAAAAACAAAAAAAACGTTTCATCATCATTATGATCATCATCATCATCATCATCATCATCATCATCATCTCTCTCTCTCTCTCACACACACACACACACACACACACACACACACACACACACACACACACACACACACACACACGCCGCGGCACACACACACAGGAAATAGCTCCCTATAAAGAAATATGAATTAATACCACAAAAACCAAACAAAATAAAATAAAACGAACTGAACGACTGTACCAACAAGCCCTACAGCCTGTGCCCCATGGAGGCTAAAATAGCCCCGTTGCTTCATAACGCTAATTCTATATAAAAAGAGAACGTCCAGATTCCATCAGAGATTTTATCAAAGATTTTCGTAACCCGCCTCGTGGCGAGAATCTTTACCGTTGGGGCCTAATGCGAGCATTATGTCGAAACCTTGAAAGACCACTATCAGATTTTATCAGCGATGTCTCGAAGATTTTGTAACGATGGTAATTATGACTTCTTACTGTTCACGCCTTGGAGCCAGCATCGTGCCGAAACTCTGTAATTTTCTGTCTTCGCTGGTGTCAAGATGGACGGTTGAAATTGCTACTTGTGGACAGCGGGAGGATTTTGAGCACAGATGGAGATGTTTGTCCTTTCGGGGGTCAAGCCTCGTTCAGCCTGACCGTTCTCGACAGCTCTGTAGGAGACTCAAGCAGAGAAATTTGAAGCCAGCTTGCTTCAAGGTCATGGAAAACCCGAACCTTAGCAGACTTCGAGACTGTGGAATTCTGCAGCGTTTTTTTTTTTTTTTTTTGTTTTTTTTTTAATCTAACGGTTTCACATGTATCACAAATTGATACATAGTCTGCCGGGGTGGTGGGGCAGGGGGGGGGGGGGTGTTTGGGAGTTTAACGTCCTATTCCACCACGTATCAACGACAGGGCAACGAGAAAAAGGCAAGCAGAAATATCTGGCCCTAGCCGGGAATGGAATAGTGTGCCGCAGACTGGTACTGTTTGCAAACTGATACATGTGCGATATTTTGATCATCGCTGCAAAACATAGTGTGTATGCCCTTCTTTGCTGTGAGTGAGAGGTAGTCTTCACAGAACGATTGAAAAAAGCGACAACTCAATAAAAGCACTCCGCGTTTATGACTGACGGTTCATGCAGTACCAGGGACTATGAATCGAGGAAGGGCCCAAGAGCGATGGACTTGGTAGTCGCTTATGTCCTTTTCCAGATGACTATAGTCTAGAGTTTCTGCCCTACGGATAAAGAGGAAGACTCGTATTCAGCAGCCATACTGGCAGTCTCCGAACCACAAGTTTTTGTCGGAGGAAAAAAAAACCCTGAGGGGAACACATGATAATCCAAAATGGACCCAGTACGTCGAGAGTCTCTCCTGACCAGGAACCACTCGCCATAAAATAATGTTATTCTTACAGACAATGCCTAGATATGATTGCGGTTCACCTCGGGAAAAATGGTCCACCCCTTCTTCTATTCTGTCACGGAATATTGTCATTCATACTGATAGTGGCTAGGGGTATTTTCACAGCCCCCCGTCCGGTGGGGCATTGTTCACGTCCTCACCCCCTCCCACCTCCTCCAGTTTCTGCCCGGGTACCAAAAAGGGAAGCACCGTGGGCAGAATGTTCAATAATCGCCTTAAACCAACAAACTGGCCCCGCCCCAAAATCTCCTTTTGTCGCAAGTGACAATAGAGTGTTAGCACCTTTTCCGTGCCCCCCTGTCTGTCGTCAGTGAAGGATGAAGACCCCGGCTATGATGAAGGCTCTAATAAAAACTCCCATAAGAAAAGGGCATCTCCCAAGAGACGACCTCCTGAAGGTCTCGGGACACGGTTCGTTGCTGACTAGACGCATTTGAATTTCAACATTCCTAAATTTTCTCCACAAGACGCCGGCGTTGCTGAATAGAAGCATTCTGCCTTTCATGCAATAGTTCAGCCATCAGATGAGATTTATGCAAGCGGTCCGGGTTAGCACAGCTTTTCACACTCTTACATTAAACAAATTAGATTCCCAACGGCCCTGCCGCCCAAAAAGAGAGTCTTTTGCCTCTTTTTCCTGAGGTAAACACGCGCACGAATAGTGTCTGAGAAAAGAGGAAACTATAGCCTCCTTTAGCACATTCACCTTGCAACACTCCGGTAAGCACGTGCACGCTGTGAAAAGTACGACCCATCAAGTGAAAAGTGCGACTATCAACTTGTTTTGTCGATGCGATGCCTTTTATTAATTTTGTCCTCCGTCCTTGGCATTGTACACCTGTTGTGCTTGCTTCATGGCAACACCCAAACATTTCCCAAGAAACCCAAAACCCATTTAGTGACGCGTTCTCCTCAACGACTTTATGTGCTTTTAGCAAAGTTCGAATCGCAATGTCGCAAGGGTGGGTGGGTGTTTGGGAGTTTAACGTCCTTTTCCACCATATAAGGGTGACATCAAAGACGGGGCAACGAGAAAAAGGCCAGCGCAAATTTTTGGCCCCAGCCGAGATTCGAACTCACGACCCGAGCATTGAAAGTCCAACATTCTACCATTCGGCCATCCCCGACTCCCCGCAATGTCGCAAAAATCGCAATTTCAGAAACTAAACTATATGCTGATAGCTGATAACCCACCACCACCACCATCAACACCCCCATCCCGACCCCCATCCTCGCCCCTTCATCATAAATAGAAATTCAAACTGCATGTATATTCGAAAATAGCATTCATTGATAGAATGGCAGGCATAGCGCAACAGTCACAATTACACTATGTTCTACGGCAATGGGAGTAGATTTCTTGTGGAACACTGCCTGAAATTCTTCGGGTTTTGGGGGGGAGGAGAGCAGCTGGAATTTCCCCTCCAACAGTAATGAGACGAGAAGATGTATCAAAGCTTCCAATACCACCAAATCCGATGATACCAATGCCATTATCAGTAATGCCAATATATGATTACACATGTATGTCACTGCCACTGGGCGTGGGGGCCAGACGTGCGTGACGATGCAGCAGGCCGTGCACCCGGCTTCCATTACAGGGATTACTGCCATTATCCCGGACGGGATTTGCGGGGATAATAACAAGGACAAATTCGCCGCTTTGGGAAATGAAGTGCTCGGGCAAACACTGCCTGGAGTGGACGAGGCTTTTCAGGTGGAGACAGACGGGAACAAAACGACGGAAGGTTCTCGGGGAGCACTGTCCATTGTCCTTGGCATTGTCTCCGTGCCGCTGGCAGGCGGGCCCCGGAAGAGGGTTAGAGGTCAAATCCCGTGAAAAGCCCTCCACTTGAGTAAGTCACTCGACAGTTTGTCTCCCCCTTTTGATGAGAAGCCGCGGTGGCGCAGCGGTGGAGTAGTTGACCGAAGCGAAGGGTCATCGGTCATCGGGCAGATCTGTTTCGTTTCGGTTTTCTGTTTATATAACAGAAGTACAGTGTACTTTAGCGGCATCGAAAACTGTGTGAAATCTCATTGTTAGTGTTATTGTCCTCGTCCTGAACATATATTTAGTCAATCGCCATTATAATGACAAAGACGTAGCTACTATATCTTTATATATATTATATACGTGCTAGTTCGTGCATGAGGTAATGTGCCTGCGTGCCTGCGTGCGTGGGTGTGTGTGTGTGTGTGTGTGTGTGTGTGTGTGTGTGTGTGTGTGTGTGTGTGTGTGTGTGTGTGTGTGTGTGTGTCACTAATTCACTATCATTCTATTCACAAATTTTGTCAGGTCCAACTCCTCAACTCCTTCACTGAGGCAGGCCGATGGGGCCTTTACACAAATCTGGATCGAAACCATCCGTAACAAGTTATAAACTAAGTATACGTTTTGTTAGACTCGTCCTGGGAAATGCCCCGGTGAACGACAGTAGCAGAAGTCAGGGACGACCTGAACGCAGTGTGTGTGAGTCCAATTCAAAAGGAAAAAAAAAACATGGAGAAGTAATAATAATAATAATAATAATAATAATAATAATAATAATAATAATAATAATAACAATAATAACTGAATATTGTATAGGCGCTTTACCCAATTTCTTGACACGGCTCAAAGCGTCGCGAACTGAACCCATGACGCACGATCACGTGAATCACACGCATTCTCTCACACAGTGGACACGAACACATAACAATCACGTCGTGCGGAAGGTCAGCTCAGCAATTTAAGTTTCGGAATTTAGAATTGCATTTATTTTCAAATTTGGTGGGCTGAACTTCCAAAGCAGAGGGGGAGGAAGCCGGAGTACCAGTAGGGAACCCCCGACGGTCGGCCCGAATGAACGGTACCACGCACACGAAGGAAAAATTCTTTGCCCCGAGAGGGACTCCAAACCTGACCTCTCGCATTGGTGGTAAAGTCTCTTAACCACTAGACCACCGACCGCCCCAAAGGACAGTTAGCAGAACGAAAGCAGCCAACAAACAGATGGGTTTTAAGATTTTTCTTGAAAGTCTGGAGGGAGCGGGTGACTGGCGGAGAGAACGAGGGAGGGAATTCTAGGCTAGGGGACCAGAGTAGGAGGATGCTCGAGTGCTAACGGCAGAATAATAACAATAATAATAATACACTTATAGAGCGCAGAGTTCTGCTTCGAAAAGCACTCAATGCGCTTTTGCTCACGCACGCACACAACATTCACACGCACACATTTATACACATTTAAGGTGTAGGGGGCGCCGCACCGCGGCTGACCCTAGTTCGGGGGCTCTACTGTAAATAGCTGATTTTCTGTGTTCTAACAAATTTGTTCTTAATGGACACAATAAAGTCGTTTGAATACACATCAATGCAGGCGGTGGAGTTTAACTTGAACTTAAAGATCAAAAGCTAGTTTGAAAAGAAAAGTCTAGTGCGGTGAATTCTGATGGTAAGAATGTCAGCTGACGGTGTATTTGCCACCCCCCCCCCCCCCCCCCAACACCCAAACACCCACCATTCCCCTTCAACCCACCACCACCACCTCGCTGACACAGAACTGAGGCGCGCGTGTGTCTCAGCTGTCACGGTACAAAACGCAGACAAATAAATCTGGCGAAAGAAGCTCTCGAATTGCGTGGACACGTGTGCTATGCTCGCTTATTGACGGCTAAGTTGGGCGATTAACCACGAGTTTTTTTGGTTTTTTTTTTTAAGCTTGGTTTCCTGGTTTTATGGCGAGCGGTGTTAGCAGGTAGACTATCGCTCGCATAAACCCCGCTATTGTCCCCGACCCAGGGGCTCTCGTTTCGCCCGGTATCACCCCACATTCTCCCCCCCCCCCCCCCGGCTCTGGTGGGATTTGCACCTGCTCTAGCTTACCTGAGTGTGGAGAGACGCCCGTGCAGATTCAAGGGTAAATAACTATGTATAGTTGGAAAACAAAATCGGACCAAAATACGTGTTTTATGAATTTAACTCTTTAGAGCCCAACCACCCTGCTATATGAAGACTGGTTAAAAAAAGAAACAGCCACTGCACACCAGTAGGAGCCAGTTCAAGCCACTATTATTCCCGCTAGGCGCGAAACTACTGCAGAGTGCGTAATTGTGGCTTCAAGTGGCCTCTGAAGATTTCAAGTAAACTTGTGATTTTTGCATGGGCGTTTTAAGAGTTATCGCAGAAAGTATCTTCTCTCCAGTTTTCACCGTTTCAAAATCATCAGCTTTTTTCTTTCTGTTTCTTTGTAAAATAAACCTTGTTTTTTTCCGGGAGAGGAAAACTGGGATCGGCCAATAGACACCCCCCCCCCCCCCCCCGCCTCGTTTCGTCAGTTCACAGATGAAAAACTGACCGCAAATAATCATAATACATGAGAAACAGTGCTTGTACAAGGCAACGGTTCAGGATTTAGGAGACCAGAAAACGTGGTCTTCTCATGCAGGCCACCACCTCATGCAGGTCCGTTTACGGAAAAGGATGATCCCAGTGTTCCGGCATGGCCCGGGCAAGGTAGAAAGTTAGAAACACTGCGATACAAAAAGGAAATCGGTGAGAGTTTCGCGTGCAAACTTCGATGGATCGAGCGGCCGATTGATCGGGGCCGATTCTGGTGTTCGGAAACATTCACTCTTCACAATATACGCTTCTCAATCTGATGGTTACGTAAGTAGCAATCAGCAGGTAGGTTACGGCATTTCAGTCTCTTCTGAGCAAAAACAACAACAACAACAAAAACCCGTGCATTTCAGGTTGGACCTACGGCGTGTTGAAAAGGTCGCTCGACAGGCCGTGAAGCTTTTGGTCCAACAAACCGAAATCGATAGGAAGCTAGTGAGTATTTAGTGTTAGTGCGTATCGCCAGTTTCCCCACGCTACCACGACTCTTTGCCGGCTCCAGTGGT
Organism: Batillaria attramentaria; assembly: GCA_018292915.2. NCBI lineage: Eukaryota > Metazoa > Mollusca > Gastropoda > Batillariidae > Batillaria > Batillaria attramentaria. The sequence goes on along the minus strand of JACVVK020000679.1, from coordinate 74,032 downwards.
GTTCCTCCCTGGTATTGGGTGGAATGCACGGAGGGCTCGGAAGTTGGGGCAAGTTTTATTATGCACGATGATGGAGATGAGGATGATGGTAAGATGACGTTATGGAGGTCCGTGTGGTTTGGGACTGCGGGACAGGGCCGCAGTCCACGCTTCCTGTCATAAATATCCCGGCATTATCGCCATGTTTGCAACCATTGCAGGTCAAAGAACACAAAATGCACGAGGTCTCAAAATGCCTATATATTCCCTACTAGCCTCAGGCATGATAGTCACCCCTAAAACTCTTGGAACAAACATTACCATGGACAGACCATTCAAGGGCACGCACATGACAGAAGTTTTTACAAAAATGTCTCCTTTCCACTCAGGCCTCACTGGAGTAATGCTTGTCTGCTTTCTGTTTAGGCCAGAAAGCCACATCATCTAAATCCGCTCGCGTCACTTTTGCCTCTCTTCTGCACAAAAAAAACTTAGTCCCAGCTTCTCTGGCAGCTTGCCTCTCGTTGCGGCCCCTGGCATGCACCTTGCCCTACAAAATACAATCATCACAAAAATCACGCTTTTTATACAACAAAATCACGAAAATCACGCTTTTTATACAACAAAATCACGAAAATCACGCTTTTTATACAACAAAATCACGAAAATCACGCTTTTTTATACAACAAAATCACGAAAATCACGCTTTTTATACAACAAAATCACGAAAATCACGCTTTTTATACAACAAAATCACTACAAACTAGCAATCTCGCCAAACAGGGTTCTTCAAATAAACACTGCATATGACCCCTCGCTCAGTTTGTATCCCTAGGCTTGCCAGGCAAGGACCTGTGTAGCGCCGTGCAGACGGGGAAGCTAATGAATCAGTGACCGGCGGAGGCACTAGACAACAGGTGACAGTCACCTCCACCATCTGGCCCGCTGTCCTTCCCTCAATGCCCACTTCACCCACCATACAATCACGCCGCCCTACACTCGGTGCCGAGGATGAGGTTGGATGGTTGGTTAGCAGGGGTTTATCGTCCCCCCCCCCCCCCCCACGCCACAACGAGGTGATTGGAGACGGCCCTAAGGGGCAGGTTATGGTGGACGGGATAGCAACCCTAACTGAACAGTCCTGCTGAACACTTGTTCCATCCGGTCAGATTGCCAGGTCGGTCAGTTTTATGTATCCCTGGCTGAAATGGACAAGTTACACAAACAGATCCAGTCCACAGTCAGAGGTAGCAGGGCAACGTGAAAAAGGCCTGTACAATTTTTTTGGCCCTGTCGGGATTCGAACCCGGGACCTATCGATCTCGAGTCCAACACTCAAACCGTTGAGCCACCGACTCCCCCTGAGGTTGGAGTGTGGGGGCGGGGTGGGGGTGGGGATGTAGGGGGATGGGAGCAGGCGCACTCAGTCTGATTTCGTAAAATGTAACAGTGTTGTTTTGTGGAGGTCTGTGTTTACGTTGAATGTATTCCATTTTAAGAAAATCATGCACGGCTCGTAGGGAATGGCCATATTTACTGGGTGGTCTGTTGACGATCATGAGGATCATATACTGATCAATACATTTGTCAGGCACACAACAACGCTGTAGAAAACTTGTTCATCAAATGCGCTTAAAGGTCTGCAATCTCAGCAAAAAGCCGCAAACATTGGGTTTTTTGTTTTGTTTTTTTTTTAAACTGCGACTTCTTCGACTGTGCATAATCCAGGCAACTCTGTCACAGTTGCAGCGTTTTCAGCGCTTCGAGGACATTTATAAAACCAGAGCACGAGTTTGTCGTGACATTATTTGGCTTTTGGTCAGTGAGCGAGACACATCGCTACAGTGTCTAGCGGATGTTGAGTGCTGCACGATCTTTCTCGCTCAGTGTCAAAACGTAAACTGAGCTGCGAAATCAGACTGCCCTTGGCTTTTTTTTTTTTCTTTTTTTTTTTTTTTGAGCCTCAGTTGCATGCATGGTTGCATCAGACCGGCTTGAGTTTGATTCTCATCTTTTTCTCTCTTTTTTTTTTTATTACATTTTTTTTGGGGGGTCGTGCATCCATTCTTCAATGGCTTGCCCTTGGCTATTATTGGGGTTTCAGGGACGCCGAAAACTCTGCAACTGTGACAGAGTTGACTGTGCTTGCACGGTCGACTCTGTAAAAACATTTTCACACTTTGGAAAGCTTTTTGTTGGGAGCTTAGATCTTTAATCCGTGCATCAGATTCAGCCTCTTGGGACACAGTACAGCATGTGAAACCATTGTGGTGACTCGGGCTGGCGTATAATTATGTTGTTCTTTCTACGTACGTACAACCTTACCGCGTACTGAGCACACGACGTTGCGGACTGTTCAAGACCAACCAGACGGCAGCCCTGATTGGTGGCTATTTTTAGCGATTTGGTCGATCGACGTGTAGTGTCGTGTAGTACAGATGTGGAAGCGTTAGGCCAAATCGAGTCAAATGTCTTTAATAATAATAATAATAATAATGAGTATTGTATAGCGCTTTACCCAGTTTCATGAATCGGCTCAAAGCGCCGCGAACTGAACCCAACACGCGCGCTCACGTGAATCACACGCATTCTCTCACACACTGGACATAAAACACATTACAACCACGTGGTGCGAAGGGTCAGCTTAGCTATTTAAATTTCGGAATTTAGAAAAATTCTTGGCCTCGAGTGGGACGCGAACCCCTAACCTCTCGCATTGGTGACAAGTCTCTTAACCACTAGACCACCGACCGCCGCAGACTGGCTACAGTGGTCGCAATGGCCAAAATATTCATTTCATTCGGCAAAGAGCCTCACAGCTTTGTAAGCGGCAGTTCCCCCCCCCCCCCCTCAGAACTCATTACGAACATAAACACTTTAAGTTTGAACATCTGAACTTGAAGTTCTGTATGACTGGCCTCTTGTCAACTGCTGCGTCGGTTGCTAGCACGGATACACATCTGACCAAAACCAAACAGAAACAAAACAAACTGTCAAACAGATGCACAGCCGGGATAGCTGAATGGTAGAGCGTTGGACTCTCAATGCTCGGGTACCAGACCGAGGCACTGAAAAACAACCCAGACCAGGCATCTGAGACCCAAGCAGAGAACCACTGACGTTGCCTAAAGCAAAGCAAAACAGCCCTCATCCGCCCCAAAGACACTCTCGCCCTGCCAAGCAGCCAAAGACACATGCCAGGAACAACCTGTCGTTAAGGGCTAAAAGCCATAGGACGAAAAGCAAGCTAATGATGATGAATGCTCGGGTCGTGAGTTCGAATCCCGCCGGCTGGGGCCAAATATTTGTGCTGACCTTTTTCTCGTTGCCCCGTCTTTGATATCACCCTTATGTGATGAAAAAGGACGTTAAACACCTAAACAACCACCCAGCCACCCACCCACCCCTTGACTCACTGTGGTTGGAACAACCGATATCATTCCGCTACGATGTCTCCTCTTGTACGGTGTAGGGGACATCACCCGTACAAAATCAGACATTTTCCAAGGTTACCAGCTGAGTTCCCTCCCGCTTAGTCGATGTGTGCGTTGACTCCATCGACCATACGTTGCTGAAACTACACTGGAAGCAAGCAGAACACACACACACACACACACACACACACACACACACACACACACACACACACACACACACACGTACGCACGCACGCACGCACGCACAGTTTTCAAAATAATATTGTTGTAGAGATAGCGAAAAGCCACTGCATTTCGATGGAAATTTCTAGACCATCCCAGAACATGCTGGTGCAGTAACGTCAGTAGATCACATCACCTTGGAAAGATTTCGAACTTGCCAGTGAGTTGAGGAATGTTCTAGATCTGACCTGTTTAGGACATAAGCAGCCTTGCACAGCGTTCTGGGTTGTTCTTCTTCCATGAATTTGTTCTCTGCGCATTTTCTGTGAGTAAAGTATTGGAGTTGTATCCTGTTGTATCCCGTGTCTTCTCTGCGAGTGCACCAAGAGAGCGACACAGCAGGAGTAAAATTCAACAAATATATACGAAATCGATTGCGAATGCAACCCAAAAACACACTGTATAACTGCTAGGTGCACAAGGGTTCACTGTACTCACGTTCGAGGTCATTGTACTGTTACAGTTGTGGAACCAAGGTGACGACCTTTTCGAACTGAGACCACGTGACCTCGTGTCTGGTGGCCGCTATTGGGGTCTGCCACGCAGATCGGTTATTTTTATATTATCTTCCATTGTGGATAGAGTTTATTTGACCTTTCAGATCAGTATTTTTCAGACAGTGTGTTGATTCACACGTGCTCATAGCCTCTTCCTTTTTTTTTCTTTTTTTTTTTTTTCGGAATGGCACAATTTGCCCTGTGTTCGCTTCAAAATGCCTATATATTTTGCCTATTAGCCTTAGGGATCATAGTCGCCCCTTCCAATGCTTCAATGCAGAACAAAAGGTACCCGGCATGCACAGGCCATTCCAGGACACGCACCTGAGTTTAAAAAAACAAATGAATGTTTCCTGGGGCCAAATATCTGTGCTGGCCTTTTCATCGTTGCCCCGTCTTTGATGTCACCCGTATGTGGTGGAAAAGGACGTTAAAGCCCCAAACACCCACCCACCCACCCACTCAGGCGTCATTGGAGTATTCCAAGTCTTCTTTCTGTTTAGGCCACAAAGCAAGCTAACTCAAATCTACTTGTTTGGTCGATTGTTGTGTTGTTTTTTCCCCCGTTGTTTTTTTGTTTGTTCGTTTGTTTGTTGTTGTTTTTTTTTTTTAACTTTATTGTCCCTTTTGGGAAATTCGCGCTGCTTCACCCGGGGGAAGCGCGTCGCCGCGGTGCAGCGCCACCCAATACCTATTCCATCTTCAATTTTGCTGGGGGAGGAAAGCCGGATAGCCCGGAGAGAAACCTCCGATGAGCAGCCCGGTAGGCAGGAAAAACCGGTACTGTATCACATATCACAGGCTCGACCTGGGCTCGAACCCACGCTTATATCGCCGTGACAGCGGTGAAGGCCGTTCAGGCCGAAAGACACTAAGGCACTGGGCCTCAAAATGCCTATATATTCCCTATTAGCCTCAGGCATCATAGTCACCCTTTACAATGCTTCAATCTACCAACAATTACTACCATGAACAGACCATTCAATGGCACGCACCTGACAGGAGTTTGTTGTTTGTTTTTTTTAAATTGAATGCCTCCTTTCAGCTCAGGTCTCACTGGAATAATGCACATCTACTTTCTCTTTAGACCAGAGAACCAGTTCACACAAATCCGCTTGCCTCACTTGTGGTCGACCTCTGTGCAAAAACTCCCAGCTTCACTGATTGGCAGCTTGCCTGTTTTTGCGACCGCCTGGCATGCGCCTTGACCTACATAACACAACGAGAGAGACAGAAACCTCCATGGCTCCCTTGTGACATGGGTCAAGGTCATTCAAAAGAGTATGTTTGTAAAAGTCTAATCACAATCTATCATCAAGCAAGTAAGGTGTCACTGGTGTTCTTAGTTGCTGGCAATATAACAGTTTTCCCAAAAACTGTTTGTATGGCCTTGACCTTGGGTCAAGGTCATTCAAATGAGATCTTATTAATGTCTATCAGTATGCCTCTAGTATTGTAGTTTCTCTGAAAACGGTATGTTGAAATTCACAACAAACAGCTTTAATGACCTTGACCTTGAGTCAAGGTCATTCAAAAAGGTATATCTGCATAGATCTCATTGCTGTTTATCATCATGCCTCGTTTGGTGCCCCTGCAGTTTGTTGTTTCGGAGGAAATGCCAACATTAAAGTTTCCCCAAAACAGCTTGCATGGCCTTGACCTTGACTAGAAGTCATTAAATACAGGTATTCTCAGTAAAGGTGTTCCCAATATTTCCCATCATGCAAAGTTTGATGCTGGTTTTTCTAAATTCTGAGAAAATGCAAATGTAAAATATCCAATCAGACTGCTTTAATGACCTTGACCTTGAGTCAAGGTCATTTGAAATGGTATGTATGCATAGGTCTTACAAATGTATATTAGCACGCCAGGTTTGGTGCCTCTGTTTTTTGTTGTTTCTTAGAAAATGCCAATGTTAAGGTTTCACAAAAATAGCTTGTACGGCCTTGACCTTGACACAAGGCCACTTAATACATCTGTATCTATAAACTTCTTATCAATGTCTATCATCTTAAAAACTTTAAAACCTCTGGTGTTTGTAGATCCCATGAAAATGCCAATGTAAAATTTTAAAACAGACAGCTTTAGTGGCCTTGACCTTGAGTCAAGGTCATCCAAAATGATATATTTTGAAAGGTCTTATGGCTATCTATCAGCATGCCAATTTTGGTGTCTTTGCTCTTTGTAGATTCTGAGAAAATGCCAATGTTAAGGTTTACTGCGGACACACAGACAGACACTGTCTGACACAGACACACACATACACACACAGACGTCGGAGGGTTATTACACAGACTCCCTTTGTTACACAAGGGAGCCCAAAATCACGAAAATCACGCTTTTTCATGACAACAAAAATCACTATGAGGGCCAGAACGAGGGGCGGGGCTACACAGATCATCCGATGGTCCAGTCACACCACAATTCAGCGGCACCAGACAGGGACGGTGGTTAACATTTTGCGTCGTATTTTTCTTCACCAGATGCCGAGATCACATGAAAAGCAGGAAACAGGGCATGGTTTGCTGGTGCAGTACACATATAATAACACCTTTCCTTGCAAGTGCCGAGGTAGGCAGCACACCCTAAAATCCAGTTCAATCAAGTGTCCGGACTCGTCCGTCTTTCGTCCTTCAATCATGAGAACATTTGCATGCTCGGTGGTTGTAGTTTCGCTTCTGCTGAAGTGTTGCGGTGAGTCTCTCTCTCTCTCTCTCTCTCTCTCTCTCTCTCTCTCTCTCTCTCTCTTCCACATATTACCTCTCTACAGTTCATATAATAAAATATATATACTGCCCGTCAGACACTTACATTGACAAACAATATGTCCATGTGTGGCTCTTTCAGAAAGTTTGAATATTTTTGGATTCAAAGAAAATGTGATTACAGATAAAGCATTCGAGTTGATTTTAAAAAATCTATAGATGCAGACGTTAGAGCAGATCCCCAAAATTGCTGCTTTTAAACAATTAATGAAACAAAGCTATTTGGCAGGAGAGGAAAAAAAAGCGCACTTAGTAGCTGGAAATGTTTCTACAGTTTAAAAAGTCTGGCAACCATATACATGTCTGTTCTCACCTTTGAGAATTACACAACTTTGACATACTGACGTACGCATTTTTGCCCCGCTACCCTACCCTACCCTACCCTTCCCTAACCCCCACCCTTACATCTATCTCCATCTGTAAGTGTATCTTACTTGGGTGCAGTTATGTGGCTGTTTGTGTACAATGACTGTGTAGATGAGACAAAATCTGTGTGGGACATAACTGCATTTGTATTAAGTACAAGTCAAGTTGCTTCCCTTGATGTATGAAAAATGATTTTCGCTTTGTGATGTGTACATGTTACTCCGTGAGATGGAATGTTTGTGTGTGTGAATGTGCGCTTTGTTAAGTATTTGTGTCTATTAATTTTTTTATAATTATTCCTTCTTTACACTGTTATTATCACTATCAGGATTGCTATTCGGATCAGTGTGTGTGTGTGTGTGTGTGTGTGTGTGTGTGTGTGTGTGTGTGTGTGTGTGTGTGTGTGTGTGTGTGTGTGTGTGTGTGTGTGTGTGTGTGCAGCCGCGGTCAGTTGCCCATCTAACTGGTTGGCTTATGAAGGCTCATGCTACTTTTTCGAGGATTCACCAGAAACATGGAATACTGCCCGGGTAAGCAGGTTTCTATATAAGTTGTACTAGGTTTAATCCTTGTTTGGTCTTAACGTTAAAAAGCGAAGAAACGAGAACAACACATAAGCAGAAGAAAACGTATCACTGCATGACTATACGTGTGACTGGGCCGTTAGAAAGTATTGGAACAACCCTACAGCAATTAAAGTAACACTATTAATGTACAGCAGGAATTCTATAACGTTGAGAAATCTGGCTCTATTTGTACTTCATGACCTCTGTATGAGGGAAATTCCATTTACAGTACTCCTCGCTTAACGTCACTACCGTTTAAGGTCACACCTCTGATAAGATCAATCAGGTTGTTGGTCCCGGCCTAAAGCCTTCTTTGTACCATTTAGAATTCCTCGCTTAGCGTCACCTCGGATAAGGGAAAACCTCGGATTACGTCACCCCCGTTTTGGTTCCCAACTGGAGAAGACTACCGCTTAAGATGAAATCCATGTGATGAGAGTGGCTTCCCTTGGAAACAACACCCGGATTTGCCCTGCGATGTGAGGACGAAACAGACGAATTTTTATTTTTATTCCATGAGATGATACCCAAAGACTGAAAATGGAAACTGGAAGGTGGGGGGGGGGGGGTTTGATGAACTGACGATAAAGATAGTTTACCGCAGATGAGTATACTTAAAAAGATTTCTTATTTCGTTCAGGGTCCTTTTAGATCTAGAAATTGGAACAATCTTTGTGAAAGAGATAAGAGCTGCAATGCAGGGAGCAATGTGGCGATATGATGGTGGTGGTGATACTTATGTTGTTAGAGAGGGAGGGGGGGGGGGGAAGAGAGCGAGAGACCTGGTTAATTTCTAGGCTTAGTCGGAAGGCAAGTTGAAGTACTTTTGCAGGTCACGAAACATCCGTTCAACCATCCCTCAACCACGTAACAGGGGCAAGATGTTTCGAGGGGGCTTGACATCAGCGGCTGGGGGGGGGGGGGGGGGGGGGAGAGCGATCCACAGGGTTCGGAAAAAAATTAAAAAGGGGAGGGGGGGGTATATGCATTGGCGTTCGTTTGTGCTTGCGTGCGCGCGCGCGCGTGTGTGTGTGTGTGTGTGTGTGTGTGTGTGTGTGTGTGTGTGTGTGTGTGTGTGTGTGTGTGTGTAGAATTACATATTTTGGCGGAAAGTCTTTCGGTCTAAAATGTGAAAAATGACATAATCGCCAAATATTGAGCTCCTCGGATAAGATCAAGTTTTTTTTACTGGTAGTTGATCTTATCAGAGGACTGTTTAGCGTGCCCCTCGGATAAGATCAAAAAAATTTTTGGCCCCTTGGGGGGTCACCTTAAGCGAGGAGTACTGTAGTTGGTTTTATCTTGACACTATTTGTGACTGAGTACGTGTCAAGATCGTATTCAGCTTCATTTTGCAGGTTATTCTCCCCTTGGCCATTCCATAAACTTGATTTGACATTACTATACATGTGATTGTACCGCCAATGCGGAGAGAGAGAGAGAGAGAGAGAGAGAGAGGCATAAGCTTGGTATTTCTGGGCAGTATGCAAAGTTTTGTAGGATTAGGTTTCTATTCAAAGCATTACTCAGTTCAAGTACGGACCTTTTTTTGTGTACGACTGATGTCGAACATTGTAATCAATTGTACCATGATTGTTGTTAGCTAGCAAACTCGTGTGTGTGTGTGTGTGTGTGTGTGTGTGTGTGTGTGTGTGTGTGTGTGTGTGTGTGTGTGTGTGTGTGTGTGTGTGTGTGTGTGTGTGTGTCGTAATAGTCTGTATGTGTTACTTCATGTGTTCGTGTAGTGTAGCTGTCTGTGTATAGATATATATGTACATGTTTATTTATATGCATATGCATATAAAAATATGCAATATGTTTGCGTATTGTATGTATTTATGTATGCTTGTGTAAAAATGCCAAAACGAAGATTGAAAATAAAAGGGGGGGGGGGGTCTGGAGAGGGGAGGGGTGGCACAAGACGAAGACAATGGTGGGTGTTTGGGAGTTTAACGTCCTTTTCCACCACCTAAGGGTCATATCAAAGACGGGGCAACGAGAAAAAAAGGCCAGCCCAAATATTTGGCCCCAGCCGGGATTCGAACTCACGACCCGAGCATTGAGAATCCAACGCTCTACCATTCGGCTATCCCGGCTCCCCCGAAGACAATGGTGCCACTTGAAAACTCCACAGTGGGTGCGTGGGTTCAGCATTATTGGAATAGGTCGACATTTAGTACATCAGAGATAAGGATTCAGGACATTCACCTTATTTCACTGTCGCTCAGTTCAATGTTACATAGACTGATGTTTACGTTCCAAGGACAAATTTACTCTGTGTGTGTGTGTGTGTGCGTGTGCGTGCGTGCGTGCGTGCGTGCGTGCGTGTGTGCGTGCGTGCGTGCGTGCGTGTGTGTGTGTGTGTGTGTGTGTGTGTGTGTGTGTGTGTGCGGGGGGCAGCTATCCATACCTCTCTCTCTCTCTCTCTCTCTCTCTCTCTCTCTCTCTCTCTCTCTCTCTCTCTCTCTCTCCGAGTTACTAGTAGCAGAGTTAGGAAGTGACCGATCAGTTTTAATTCAACCTCTCTCTCTCTCTCTCTCTCTCTCTCTCTCTCTCTCTCTCTCTCTCTCTCTGAGTGACTAGTAGCAGAGTTAGGAAGTGACCGATTAGTTTTAATTCAACCTTTACCGTTCTCTCTCTCTCTCTCTCTCTCTCTCTCTCTCTCTCTCTCTCTCTCTCTCTCTCTCTCTCTCTCTCTCTCTGAGTGACTAGTAGCAGAGTTAGGAAGTGACCGACCAGTTTTAATTTACCGCGGCTGTAAATAAAATTTGATAAGATTATTCCCTCTCACTCATCATTCGTTTCATTCTCCTAGCTACTAACCAAGTCTTTGTCACTCTCAGGCTCAGTGCAGGTCGTATCACGGGCATCTGGTGGAGATCAACTCTCCCTCAGAGAACTACAAGATAGTCGCTTTAGCGCAGGAACGGAATGGTATGTTTTCCTATTCGTCTAATATTTCTGCCGGCCGAAGTTAGGTAAAAGGGCGTAAACGCCACCGATTTGATATGTACTTCGGCCGTCTGACGGTAGAGAGGGGTTTTTTTTGTTTTGTTTTTTTTTGGGGGGGGGGGGGTTCAAAAGAATGAAATGCTGTTTGACGCCAATTCACCACCTATCATCTGCTAGTGTAAAACGTTGACTCTTGACCCTTGACTGATACAAGAAGACGGTCCGTGACGACAAAGACGACGACGAAGATGATGATGGTGATGATGACGACGACGACGACGGTCGCGGTGGTGGTGGTGACGACGACGACGACGACGACGCCGACGACGATGATGATGATGATGATGATGATGATGATGATGATGATGATGATGATGATGATGATGATATGTGCAGTGAACTACGTCTGGATCGGACTGAACGACCTGGCTTCTGGCCAAGACTTCCGGTGGGACGGCAGCAACTCACGACCCAGCTACACCAACTGGAGATCCGGGGAGCCCAACAACCTGGGAGGGGACGAGGACTGCGTCAGGCTTGATGCGGACTCCGCCGCGAAATGGAACGACGCCGATTGCCATGTCAGGTGGCCCTTCTGCTGTGAACGGTGAGTTAGAGTTTCTTGAGCGTCGCCTGACCCAGTCTGCGAGCTTTATAAGGCCCTATTGATATTCCCTGTTAGCCTCAGGCATCATACGAGGGCTGTTCAAATATTAATGGGAATGGGCCTGCCATTTTATAAGTAAACGTCGCACAGAAAATAATTTTATACCAGAATAAAATCTGGCTCAAGCCCTATTAACATGCAGAAAAGAATGATGACATCATGATGCATTTTAGAGTATGACCTCATTAAAATCGTCATCCAAACTGCTGAGCCAGTGCATTCAACATGCAATGAGCATTTTCGCTTCTACACATTCGTGAGGCTAAAACTCGGAGACAATGGCAAGAAAATCCTTCAAGATTTGCAAGCTGTTTTTGGAGCCAAGTGTGTCGGTAAGAGCACAGTTTACATATGGGTCGAAGCTTTTCTAACTGAACAAGGGCCTTCAAGCTCAGGTACCAGTCCGGGCCGTCCACTCTCAGCTCGGAACGAAAGAAACATTACCCTTGTGAAAAGCCTGATTGACGAAGACCCACATTCGACCATACGCGAGTTGAGTGAAGCATGTGACCTCTCTATCGGCACCATACACAGCATTCTGCATGAAGATCTTCAAATGAGAAACTTGGCTGCAAGATGGGTACCCCATCTCTTAACTGACGAACAAAAGAAACGGCGGGTTGATTGCTCATGCCAACTGCTTCAAGATTTTGAGCCAAATGGACCAAAACGCCTGTGTGACATAGTGACCGGTGATGAATCTTGGCTCACGTTTTACGGCATCCCCAACAAACGCTGCAACCGGGCGTGGGTAGGCCCAGATGGAGACCGACCAGTTGTCCTGAGGCCAGGATTTCAGAGCCGGAAGCGTCTTTTCTCTATTTTTTCAGCACCCAAGGCGTCGTGGCTCTTGATATTCTTCCGGCGAAGGCTGCCATCACTGCCACGTACTATACCAAAGTGGTGCTCCGGAAAGTGGTGGATGCGATCTGCGAGCAGCGCCCAACCGTTGGAACCTCAAGGACCTTAATGCTGCATGACAATGCAGCCCCCCACAAAGCCAAGATCACCACGACCTTCCTAGAGGAAAGAGAGACCAAAGTCTTGGCCCATCCCCCCTACAGTCCGGACTTGGCACCGTGTGACTTCTGGCTCTTTCCTATCTTGCAAGAGCGACTCGCTGGACGCAAGTTTGATCGCATCCAAGACCTCTCAAAAGCCGTGAAATCAGAGCTCGAGGGTATCCCGAGGGAAGAGTACCAGAGGGCGCTTCATATGTGGCGAACAAGGCTGGAAACGTGCATTCGGGCCAAGGGTGAATACTTCGAGGGGATGTAGAAGTTTGGAGTCGATCCGATGCAAGACACGTGAGTAATGGCAGCATTCCCAATAATATTTGAACAGCCCTCGTAGTTACCCCTAAAAATGCTTCAATCTAGAAACAACAATTACCGTGCACAGACCATTCAGGGCACGCACCTGACGGGAGTATATAAAAAAAAAAAAAACTCCTTTCCGTTCAGGCCTCACTTGAGTAGTGCTAGTCTACTTTCTGTTTAGGCCAGAAAGCCACTTCACTCAAATCCACCCACGTCAACTTTGCCTCTCTTCTGCGGAAACTGTCCCAGCTTCACTGGCAGCTTTGTCTCCTCTTTCTACCCCCTGGCATGCACCTTGCCCTAACAAATACAAAAATCACGAAAATCACGCTTTAGCACACCCACAAAACATGGTACTTCGAACAAACACTGCACTTAACCTCACACGCAATTTGTGTCCTTGCGCCAGTGGTAGTAGCAGCGCATGTAGTAGTAAAGGTAGTAATAATTCAAATTAAAATTCAGATTACTTTATTAATCCCAGAGGGGAAATTATAGGCCACCATTAAAAAAACTAATAATAAGACATAATAATAACAGATAAAGCTTGGCAGTAACACACACACACACACACACACACACACACACACACACACACACACACACACACACACACACACACACATGTATATAAAAGTCTTGTGTACTCACACACCTATGAAAAACTTAAACTTACTCTCACACACACACACATAAAAGTCTTGTGTAATAGTACAAGAGGTAGTAAAACTAGTAGTAAGGGGGAGGAAGAGGAGAAGGAGGAACAGCTGGCGTTCATGGATTGACGCTAAAGGTGCTAAGCACGGTGATTTGTCTTCCAGAGACGGTGGCCTTATTGGGTGAAAACCTTTTAACGTGGGGCCTACGTGCGCATGTCAGCAATGTTCGACACGGTATAACTATAGTCATTGTGTACAGTTTCCAATAAGAACCTAACAAAGGGCCTACACAGATCTCAGCCAATAAACAAATTAACTGCTGTTTGTTTGTTTGTTTGTTTGTTTGTTTGTTTGTTTGTTTGTTTGTTTGTTTGAGTTCTGTTGTTTGTGGTGGTGGTGTTAACGTTGCTGTGGGTGCTGTTAACGTTGCTGTGGGTGCTGTTCACGTTGTTGTGAGTGTTGTTAACGTTATTGTAAGTGTTGTTAACGTTGCTGTGGGTGTTGTTAACGTTGTTGTGAGTGCTGTTCACGTTGTTGTGAGTGTTGTTAATGTTGTTGTGCGTGTTGTTAACGTTGCTGTGGGTGCTGTTCACGTTGTTGTAA
>JACVVK020000679.1:42500-45000 GCA_018292915.2 Batillaria attramentaria | reverse complement strand
TGTTAGTTTCGAAGCCGCTGTCTATTTCCGTACAATGGATTGTGATTACCGACTGGAAATAAAACATGTGGCAAGAAATGTGTGTGTGTGTGGGGGGGGGGGGGGGGGGGGGGGCAACGGCTGACTGAAAACTGGCCATTATATTGTCAAATCTTTTCCGTTGAAAAATAAAGTCCGTTTGTTCATTCGTTCGTTCGTTGTTTTCTCTCTCTCTCTCTCTCTCTCTCTCTCTCCAGCCGATCCTTCCCTCTCTGTCACTCTCGGGGAGCCGGGGTGGCCGAATGGTAGAGCATTGGACTTCTAATGATCGGGTCGTGAGTTCGTATCCCGGCTGGGGTCAAATATTTGTGCTGTGCCCCGTCTTTGGTGTCACACGTGTGTGGTGGAAAAGAACGTTAAATCCCCAAACACCCACCAACCCACCCTCTCTCTCTCTCTCTCTCTCCAGCCGATCCTTCCCTCTCTCTCTCGCCTTTTTATCTCCTTACATCTGTTGAACTTGTCCGGAAAAGAAAGATCCTCCCCCTGCTAAGGAACTACCTTTTGCCCATATTTTAACCTTGTGGATAGGTAGGAAAGTGTGTGTATTAGGTGCAGTGCTCTCTCTCTCTCTCTGAAGCGGAGTATACGACGGTGGCACAGGAAACACTCGGATCTATAATTATGAGTACACCCCGTGGTTTTACACAGCTGCGAACTTCAAATAGGTTATCGCGAAGTTGAGTTACGGCGACACACAAGGAATGGCGACCGGTATGATTGCGTTGTTTGTGACTGCTGCGTGCCTTCTCGGGGTTTCTGGTAAAGACAAGAGTCCTTCTCTCTCTCTCTCTCTCTCTCTCTCTCTCTCTCTCTCATCAGAAACTGCATAGTTCATTTACAGCCAGTTCGTCTTGTCCGTTCACCAAGGTTCACTTCTTACCAACAAAACCTGTCAAGCGTATAATATACAAACAATGATACACTTCCGTTAGTCCCATGATTACGTACATCATAACCGATATCATGATTTTGTGTAAAATTATGCTTACCGCGCAAGCGCGCGGGTGTT
Organism: Batillaria attramentaria; assembly: GCA_018292915.2. NCBI lineage: Eukaryota > Metazoa > Mollusca > Gastropoda > Batillariidae > Batillaria > Batillaria attramentaria. The sequence goes on along the minus strand of JACVVK020000679.1, from coordinate 43,949 downwards.
TGTGTGTTTGTGTGTGTGTGTGTGTGTGTGTGTGTGTGTGTGTGTGTGTGTGTGTGTGTGATTTCCTGGTCTTGATAATGATAATGATTATTGTGGAGGCGCTTTACCCAATTTCATGAATCGGCTCAAAGCGCCGCGAACTGAACCCAACACGCACGCTCACGTGAATCACACACATTCTCTCACACACTGGACATATAACACAATACAATCACGTGGTGCGAAGGGTCAGCTTAGCTATTTAAGTTTCGGAATCTAGAATTGCATTTTATTTTTCAACTTTTGTGGGCTGAACATGTCCAGAAGGGGGGAGGAGAGGAAGAGGAGAGGGAGAGGGGGAGGAAGCCGGAGTACACGGAGAGAACCCCCGACGATCGGCCCGAATGATCGGTGCCACATACGAGAAGGAGAAATTCTTTGCTCCGAGAGGGACTCGAACCCCTGACCTCTCGCACTGGTGACAAGTCTCTTAACCATTAGACCACCGACCGCCGACCGTCCCTGTCTTATGTACAAATATTTGTTTCTTTTCTTCATTTCCAGTTTTTTTCTTTTGTTATGGTAGTATAGCAATGGCAAGTTTGAAAATGGTCTTTGTATGCATATAACTTCTTCCGTTGTAAAATAAAGAATCTCTCTCTCTCTCTTTCTCTCTCTCTCTCTCTCTCTCTCTCTCTCTCTCGCTCTCTCTCTCTCTCTCTCTCTCTCAACTCAATTCCTGCAAAGTGAGTTTGGGACTGCGTACCAGTGGCCTCATTATAAATTATAATTAGTTTATGTATTAGTTAATGGATTTCAATTTGGCTTAGTGAGAGTGTTGCACTTTGATTATACTCATGTTTGCTGCAGTAAGAGCCATCAAGGAACCGTTAGCCTTGCCTGTTTTGCATAAGTAACCGAAAAAGAATAATTTTTTAAAAAAAACTGGGACAATCATGCGCGGTACGAAATGTGTTAATATGTGTGTAGTTGCAAAAGTAGTGATGGCTGTCGTCATAGTCGAAGTCTATGTACACGATATCATTTTGAGCGTGCTCTGTGTGTGTGTGTGTGTGTGTGTGTGTGTGTGTGTGCGTGCGTGCGTGTTGTGCGTGCGTGTTGTGCGCGCGCGCGCCCACGAGATACAGAAGGTGCAGAATGTCCGAGTGGATGGACCCTTCACGGAGAGTCTTGCTACATCCACATCAGTGATCACTACACATGGTTTGATGCCAAGGTAACACACCTAGTTTGCGTGGTTCAGTTGTTGGATATACGTGTACAAACCGTATGAACCAGCAGGAAATGGCCACTAAACACACACACACACACACACACACACACACACACACACACACACACACACACACACACACACACACACACACACACACACTTGTTAATCAGATGATCATGGCCGGGTGTGGTCTCTACTGTTTATTAGCATTTTCTTTCAGGCTGCTTGTGAGA
>JACVVK020000679.1:0-37500 GCA_018292915.2 Batillaria attramentaria | reverse complement strand
TGGTACAAAGAAGGCTTTTGGCCGGGACCAACAACCTGATTGATCTTATCCGAGTTGTGACCTTAAACGGTAGTGACGTTAAACGAGGACTACTGTACATGCTTTTGGCTTATCTCTTGTAGTGTGTATATGAGCGCATACAAACATACGAGTAGTCTAGGCGAGGCATTGATCACTTCATGTCTTTCACCCTGTGTTTTCGGTGTTTGTTCCTACTGTACGTGGTTAGTTACAACTGACAAAACAGTGTGTGTGTGTGTGTGTGTGTGTGTGTGTGTGTGTGTGTGTGTGTGTGTGTGTGTGTGTGTGTGTGTGTGTGTGAGGGGCGGGGAAGGGGGGGGGGGGCACAGTACAGAAGAAATATGAAGAAGCTGGGAGCAGTGAGGGGACGGAGTGAAGTGGGGGCAGGCGGGGGAAACAGCAGGCCGAAGGACACAAATACACAGGGCCTCAAAATGCCTATGCATTCCCTATTACTGTACTAGTATTAGCCTCAGGCATCTCACTCACCCCTAAAACTGCTTCAGTCTAGAAACAGTTACTACCATGAACAGACCAGTCAAAGGCACGCACCTAACAGGGGTTTAAAAAATCTGAATGTCTCTTTTCCGCTCAGGCCTCACTGGAGTAATGCACGTCTACTTTCTCTTTATGCCAGAGAGGCAGTTCGCACAAATCCGCTTGCCTCACTTGTGTCCCATCTCTGTGCAAAAAGTCCCAGCTTCACTGGCAGCTCGCCTCTTTTTGTGACCGCCTGCCATGCACCTTGACCTACATAACACAAAAATCACGAAAATCACGCTTTTTCGTGACAACAAAAATCACTACACACTTGCACGTTCGTCTAGTTCGGATAACCCATGAGTGTTCGGGGAAGACACATCGTGCAGGAGAGGGTCGGCCATGGCTAACGTTCGCAAAACAGGGTACCCCAAATAAACACCAGACATGACCCCACGGTCAATTTGTGTCCATAAGCCCGCGCAGAAGAAATAATGAACAAGGTGGGAGGTTTCAGCGGATGGGGTGAGGAGGGGGTGGGTGCGTGTTTGGGAGTTTAACGTCCTTTTCCACCACATACGGGTGATATCAAAGACGGGGCAACGATGAAAAAGCCAGCAAATATATTCGGCCCCAGCCGGGATACGAACTCACGACCCGAGGGGGTGAGGATGGGGGTGGGGCTGACAAAACATTGAAAGCTAACCACCACCACTACTACTCCCCCCCCACCCCCACCCCTTAGCCTCCCCGAGAAAGTAGTGCAGTCACCTTTCCACAATTCCAAAAACTCATTTCAATGACCAGTTTTCAGCGTATTCAAACACATAGCATTCGTTCTTTACCGTTGTACACAGCTGATCAACATCAGTGTTTATTTGCTCGTAAATACACTTCAGATTGTCTCAAATAAATACGTTTTTAAATAGTTACAGTAAGTTGATAATGTTCACCGACTGCGCGTTCTGACGTGTATCATTTAACCTTCGTCGTACTTGTAGGCCGTGGGCCGCCCTCGGTTTTCGTGTCATAAAATATTTTTGCAATGCAAATGACATTTTCTGGTTTTTATCATCAATAATACACCATAACTAGATAGAAACTGGGAGATCTCAGCTGAAATGTTGCGCACTGGTTTTTAATCGCGGATGAAAGATAATTAGAAAGAGCTTGTAAGGGAGGTAATCGGATTTTACTGAAGAGGCGCCGATTCATTCACTTGATGAATAAATTAATTTTTCGACCAATCAGAAAGAGACTACGCTTGGAAACAAAATGGCTGCCCACGCTTTGTACGGGCGACCAACAGTAGTGAAACAGTTTTCTTTCAGCGAAAAACGATGCAAAGAGTCTCGGAATGTCGCGAAAGGTGGTCTTTGTTCGTCTGCACTCAAGGAGACGTCGCTCGTCATTCTTTGGAAGCCTTTAGTGACCTCAACGTTGACGAGGCAGGGTTTCACAAGAAATGCTACAATCGATTACAGGCATATCATAGTTCAAGGTAAGTTTCTGCAACTTTTGTTCGTGGTGCTTCGGATTAGGTTTGATTTATTAAATTGAATGAGAAGTTCGTGAAAATAGTATGTAATCACAATGATAATATGAGCATTTTTCAGTGATCTTGATAATTACGTTGCCGGACCTCATAATATAGACAGGTCTAGACTTCTTTGTAGTCACGGTCAACTTCAACGTAGCACGATGAATAGCGTATATTTAAAAAAAAAAAAAAATCGAGAGTTCCACTACTTCCTAGATCAGTACTAATTGAGTTGTTTGGGGAGGGGATCGGGGAGTATTTCAGCTGTGCCAAGCATCCTGCCTAAGGTCACTATATGCCTGTTGCTGGTACAATATTTTTCAGATGAGGCCAACAAGAGGCAACTTTACCATGGGAGCATGTATCTGAGGGAGCAGGTCATGTCAGTGACATCACCAGCAGTATGGCCTGCTGACAGCAAGGATCTCACAACGGAGCATGCTATGGAGATGGTTCTTGTGGGCTTGTTCAATTTATTGGTGTGGATGTGTGGTACTTCTATTAATGAAGTTTGGCTGGACAAATTTGCTGATGTCAGTGGGACTGTAAAGAGAAAGATTCTTGCCACTGCACAAGACATCTTACATGTAGCTAACAGTGCAGATGAAGCTGAGAGCCAGGTGTGTGATGGTGCTTCAGATTGTGACAGTGACACATCAGAGTATGACAGTGATATCTGAGGTGACAGAAATTACTGGTAAAGCCACAGCATTGGGGGCTAAGGCAACGCCAGTGTAAATTCTGACAGTGACGTCTGAGGTATTAACAATTAAAGCCACAATATCTGAGAGTGTGACAACACCAGTTTAAATTCTCACAGACCAGTCAGATGATGAGACAGGGCATTCAGGTGCTACACCAAGAGACCGTGAAAACAGACCATGCAGTTTTCTGCCTTGTATTGTAAGTAATTATGAGCATTACTGTTTCGTTATGCTGTTCAACTTTATCGTTTTAAATACTAACTAATACTAATGGCACTGTACTCAGTCAGGAGTTTTTTTTTTTTTTTTTCAGCTTTATTGCATACTGCTGCGTCTCAATCTCCTCATTCCCAATATAATATATTATGATGTTTGTTGCCCATCTTTACAATAAACTTTGTTGAGTGGTGTCATTTTTTACATCTCAGTATTGGTAAGACCAGAGAAATGGTAATTGATTTCAGGGAAAAAAGCCAAGTATGTTGATCCTGTAGATATTAAGGGGGAGGTATTTCAGAGGGTTGACCTATATATTATATACTTGGGGGTGATTATTGACAGCAGACTGAACTGGAATGCTAACACTGATCATGTGATAAAGAAATCTCAATCCAGACTGTACTCCTTGAGGAAATTACACTCTTTTGATGCTAGTGAGAAAACTCTGAACATGTTTTACACACATGTATGTATACATGTCCATTGTACTTTTTGTAGGCAGTGTCCTCTTCTTGGGCTGTGTCTGTTGGGGTAGTCAGATCTCAAAACAGGACAGGGGTAGAGTGGACAAAGTTGTAAAGAAAGCTGAGTCAGTGGTGGGGAAACCCCAGAAGAGGCTTGAAGTGATAATTTATTATAAGAGACTTGAGAAAAAAACATCTCTGTCATGTCCAGTGTCTGACAGTGACACCCCCTGTTCAGCCTCATCGAGGGCCAGAGAAGTACATTCAGTGGGAGAATAATTACTCCTGCAAGCCAAACTTAAAGGCATAGGAGATCTTTCTTGCCTGAAGCTACTAAAGCGTTTAATTGATGATTAGAACTTAGCTTTGATCAGATAACTGTAGGTCTTAGTCTGTTTTCAGAGCGTGCCGTCCACTACCTGTTGCTGCTGTACAGTGTGCTGCTAAAGTGAAATAACCCCTGTTGTGGTTGTGTTCTCAAAGTATTCTAACAGTTTTAGTTCTTTTTATATTATGTTTGAAATTATGAGGCAAGATGACTAGTGCATTGGAAATCCGAATGTATTTCACCAGGTGATGTATGGCGTGGAGGTGTGGAGTGTACGACTATGGCTGAGTGTGTGTGCGCATGTGATATGTGGATGAGCAGATAAGTGTGCAAAGCATGGTTGATTTTATGTGGAGATTTTGTTTTTGTGATGGACTAAATTATTTTGAATTACAGTTTTCTTCTTAATCATGAAATTCATAACAGTATTTCTGCCAGGAGTGTATTTGATGGGTGTATGAGTGAAGAGTGCGTGGATGCATGGTGTAAATTACATAGGCGTACACCAGTAGATCAGTGCCTATGATGAACTATAGTAGTATCCCCTGAATTGTAGATTTGTTTTTAATAATGTAATTATAATACGTAGCTTCACTATGTAGTATGTATTATGTGTGCAGGTTATTTCACTTTGTGGTGTGTGGCATGGCGGTATGCATGAGAAGAGTGTATGCTATGACTATGGATAAGTCACTTAAGTGTGTGGGTGCATATATATATATATATGTGATGGGTGGACGCGCGTGTGGGTGCATGGCTGATTTCTTCATGGAGATTTTGTTATTGTGTCATAATAGTTGTACTGTGTATTATGTGATCAAGAGCTGTACACGATAAATTTTCCTGAGGGGATTAATAAAGTTCTTATCTTCTTATTATCTCTCTTATATTTTTCCTACCTGCAAGTAACCTTAACTGCCAAATTTGTTTACTAATCATGTATAGTTTATATTGTCATAGGCAAAAGGGACAAGACAGATTGTTTTGAATAGAATAGTGCATCATTTGCAGCCACAAAACATCACAGTATTGATACTTCTTATGAAGGGTCATCACAGACTTGTCCCTCATTTTCTGAAGTAGTGCGCATACTTACGTTTGGGATCTCTTCAGATTTGAAATCAGCGTGAAATTTACATTTAGGGACACTTAAAATTTAGTGATTCCCACAAATTTGAAAAAAAACTCAAAAACTAGGCCTTTTAGAGGCCTCTGGCCCACGGCCTATTGGTGTATAAATACAGTTTTAAAAAGCTACAGTAAATTGATAATGTTCACCGAGTGCGCTTTGTGATATGTATTATTTAACCTTCGACGTACTTGGTGTCATTTCCTGCATGGTGTGAGTGCATGAGTGTGCGTGGATGGTTCGTCTGAATGCATGTGTGGTCTTGCACTGACCGCGTCATGATCTATAGGAAAGGGATCCAGTGTGATCACTGTTGCGATGCTGGCGGCTGTCTGGGCAGAACTAAATGCACAATCAGGCAAGGGTTACTTACTTACTCATTGCAGTCATGTGCTCGCATTGTGTGTGTGTGCGTGTGTGTTTTGCCGCCCTGTGTCGCTTTAGAAAATGCAGCACGAGGCAAGAAACGGCATGTTGTTGCTTTTGATTGCTGTGTGCCTTTTCGGGATATCAGGTTCGCTCTCTCTCTCTCTCTCTCTCTCTCTCTCTCTCTCTTAGAGAGAAAGTGTGTGTGTGTGTGTGTGTGTGTGTGGTGTGTGTGTGTGTGTGTGTGTGTGTGTGTGTGTGTGTGTGTGTGTGTGTGTGTGTGTGTGTGTGTGTGTGTGTGTGTGTGTGTGTGTGTGTGTCTGTCTGTCTGTCTGTCTGTCTGTCTGTCTGTCTGTGCGTGTCTGCGTGTGTCTGTGTCTGTGTCTGCCGCGGTGTCTGTGTGCCTGTGTGTGTTTGTGTGGTGTAGCAGTAGCCGTAGTAGTAGTAGTACGTAGAAAAAGTATAAGTAGCTGTAGCAACAGCAGGTGCAGCAGTAGCAGTAGTAGTACTGAGTAGACATAGAATTAGTAGTCTAGTAGTATGTAGAAAGAGTAGTAGCAGTCGCGGCAAGTAGTTGTAGTAGTAGTAGTACGTAGAAAAAGTATTAGTAGCTGTAGCAACAGCAGCTGCAGCAGTAGCAGTAGTAGTACTGAGTAGACATAGAATTAGTAGTCTAGTAGTATGTAGAAAGAGTAGTAGCAGTCGCGGCAAGTAGTTGTAGTAGTAGTAGTACGTAGAAAAAGTATTAGTAGCTGTAGCAACAGCAGCTGCAGCAGTAGCAGTAGTAGTACTGAGTAGACATAGAATTAGTAGTCTAGTAGTATGTAGAAAGAGTAGTAGCAGTCGCGGCAAGTAGTTGTAGTAGTAGTAGTACGTAGAAAAAGTATAAGTAGCTGTAGCAACAGCAGCTGCAGCAGTAGCAGTAGTAGTACTGAGTAGACATAGAATTAGTAGTCTAGTAGTATGTAGAAAGAGTAGTAGCAGTCGCGGCAAGTAGTTGTAGTAGTAGTAGTACGTAGAAAAAGTATTAGTAGCTGTAGCAACAGCAGCTGCAGCAGTAGCAGTAGTAGTACTGAGTAGACATAGAAGTAGTAGTCTAGTAGTATGTAGAAAGAGTAGTAGCAGTCGCGGCAAGTAGTTGTAGTAGTAGTAGTACGTAGAAAAAGTATTAGTAGCTGTAGCAACAGCAGCTGCAGCAGTAGCAGTAGTAGTACTGAGTAGACATAGAAGTAGTAGTCTAGTAGTATGTAGAAAGAGTAGTAGCAGTCGCGGCAAGTAGTTGTAGTAGTAGTAGTACGTAGAAAAAGTATTAGTATCTGTAGCAACAGCAGCTGCAGCAGTAGCAGTAGTAGTACTGAGTAGACATAGAAGTAGTAGTCTAGTAGTATGTAGAAAGAGTAGTAGCAGTCGCGGCAAGTAGTTGTAGTAGTAGTAGTACGTAGAAAAAGTATTAGTAGCTGTAGCAACAGCAGCTGCAGCAGTAGCAGTAGTAGTACTGAGTAGACATAGAAGTAGTAGTCTAGTAGTATGTAGAAAGAGTAGTAGCAGTCGCGGCAAGTAGTTGTAGTAGTAGTAGTACGTAGAAAAAGTATTAGTAGCTGTAGCAACAGCAGCTGCAGCAGTAGCAGTAGTAGTACTGAGTAGACATAGAAGTAGTAGTCTAGTAGTATGTAGAAAGAGTAGTAGCAGTCGCGGCAAGTAGTTGTAGTAGTAGTAGTACGTAGAAAAAGTATTAGTAGCTGTAGCAACAGCAGCTGCAGCAGTAGCAGTAGTAGTACTGAGTAGACATAGAAGTAGTAGTCTAGTAGTATGTAGAAAGAGTAGTAGCAGTCGCGGCAAGTAGTTGTAGTAGTAGTAGTACGTAGAAAAAGTATTAGTAGCTGTAGCAACAGCAGCTGCAGCAGTAGCAGTAGTAGTACTGAGTAGACATAGAAGTAGTAGTCTAGTAGTATGTAGAAAGAGTAGTAGCAGTCGCGGCAAGTAGTTGTAGTAGTAGTAGTACGTAGAAAAAGTATTAGTAGCTGTAGCAACAGCAGCTGCAGCAGTAGCAGTAGTAGTACTGAGTAGACATAGAAGTAGTAGTCTAGTAGTATGTAGAAAGAGTAGTAGCAGTCGCGGCAAGTAGTTGTAGTAGTAGTAGTACGTAGAAAAAGTATTAGTAGCTGTAGCAACAGCAGCTGCAGCAGTAGCAGTAGTAGTACTGAGTAGACATAGAAGTAGTAGTCTAGTAGTATGTAGAAAGAGTAGTAGCAGTCGCGGCAAGTAGTTGTAGTAGTAGTAGTACGTAGAAAAAGTATTAGTAGCTGTAGCAACAGCAGCTGCAGCAGTAGCAGTAGTAGTACTGAGTAGACATAGAAGTAGTAGTCTAGTAGTATGTAGAAAGAGTAGTAGCAGTCGCGGCAAGTAGTTGTAGTAGTAGTAGTACGTAGAAAAAGTATTAGTAGCTGTAGCAACAGCAGCTGCAGCAGTAGCAGTAGTAGTACTGAGTAGACATAGAAGTAGTAGTCTAGTAGTATGTAGAAAGAGTAGTAGCAGTCGCGGCAAGTAGTTGTAGTAGTAGTAGTACGTAGAAAAAGTATTAGTAGCTGTAGCAACAGCAGCTGCAGCAGTAGCAGTAGTAGTACTGAGTAGACATAGAAGTAGTAGTCTAGTAGTATGTAGAAAGAGTAGTAGCAGTCGCGGCAAGTAGTTGTAGTAGTAGTAGTACGTAGAAAAAGTATTAGTAGCTGTAGCAACAGCAGCTGCAGCAGTAGCAGTAGTAGTACTGAGTAGACATAGAAGTAGTAGTCTAGTAGTATGTAGAAAGAGTAGTAGCAGTCGCGGCAAGTAGTTGTAGTAGTAGTAGTACGTAGAAAAAGTATTAGTAGCTGTAGCAACAGCAGCTGCAGCAGTAGCAGTAGTAGTACTGAGTAGACATAGAAGTAGTAGTCTAGTAGTATGTAGAAAGAGTAGTAGCAGTCGCGGCAAGTAGTTGTAGTAGTAGTAGTACGTAGAAAAAGTATTAGTAGCTGTAGCAACAGCAGCTGCAGCAGTAGCAGTAGTAGTACTGAGTAGACATAGAAGTAGTAGTCTAGTAGTATGTAGAAAGAGTAGTAGCAGTCGCGGCAAGTAGTTGTAGTAGTAGTAGTAGTACGTAGAAAAAGTATTAGTAGCTGTAGCAACAGCAGCTGCAGCAGTAGCAGTAGTAGTACTGAGTAGACATAGAAGTAGTAGTCTAGTAGTATGTAGAAAGAGTAGTAGCAGTCGCGGTAAGTAGTTGTAGTAGTAGTAAGTGGAAATAGTAGTTGCAGTAGTAGTTGTAGTGGTGGTGGGTGGGGTGGATGTTTGGGGGTTTAACGTCCTACGGGGCAACAACGAAAAAGCCAGCACAAATATTTGGCCCCAGCCGGGATAGGAACTCACGACCCAAGCATTGGAAATCCAAAGCTCTACCATTCGGCCACCCCGGCTCCCCTGTAGTGGTGGTGGTAGTAACAGCAGCCGTAAGTAGAAATAGTAGTAGTAGTCGAGTACTCGGCACATGATGTCGTTTTGACCATGTCTTATCTTTCTTCCCGTCAATTATCGATCATGTAAGGCTACCAAAATCATTAATTTTTTTCATAATCAGAAAATCACAAAATGCGCCACTGAAAAAAAAAATACGGATTACAGTTCATCGTGTGTGTGTGTGTGTGTGTGTGTGTGTGTGTGTGTGTGTGTGTGTGTGTGTGTGTGTGTGTGTGTGTGTGTGTGTGTGTGTCAGAGGGTGGCGACTGCCCCAGCGGATGGACCTTTCATGTTGACGCATGTTACATCCACATCAGCGATCATTACACATGGTTTGACGCCAAAGTAATGCATTTAATCCATCGTTTCTTTACTTGTTTCTTGACGATCAAAATCAAATCAAACGATTTGCGGTGGACGAAAACACTTATTGACAAAGTCATGAAGCTTTGTGCATGCATCTTGAAGAAAGTTCCAGACGTAGTATGAACGAAAGTGCGAGTGCAGCCGCACTCACGACTTTCGGCGAAGGATACAACGCCGTATATTACCCCCACAAAACGCTGTAACAGAAAGTTTTCACCTATTAATTGCTGGGCACCGTATATCATTTTGATGATATATGAGATTAAGCTGGCCATCAGAAAATATACTCGCACATGTTACAGTTAATTGGCTTTTTCCTTCTTCTTTTTCTTCTTCTTTTTTGCGTGAGAGGTGATTATGTATTTACGAGGATGAAACTTTGCTTCCCAAATGTTCACACTTTCGGACGTATAGCAAGCGTATTGTTTGAGAGGTGACAATGTAAGACGATGAAACATGGTTTCCCAGAGGTTGACACTTTGAAAGTTATGCAAGCATGTCGGTTCCTAACTAGCCAGCTGCAGGAGACTTCACACTTCAGACTTTTGATTGAGTAGGCCGAAGGGCCTTCTGCAAAAGGGACACAGTGGGAGGGGGAGGAGGGAGACGGGGGATGGAGGTAGGACGAGGGGGGAGGGGGATCCAGTGTGGAATATTGAATGGAAACCATATCAAACATCCAACACGGTGAACAGCCTTCCACGCTAATTTCTCCGCCATGCTTTTATGTAAACTGGTTAAGATGAGCACGTGCACAAGGTTTATACTTGTTGTGCTCTCTTACTATGTAATGTTATTTACTGTTTGGCGGTGATCCTTCAGTGAATAAAAAATGTTTAAACCAACAGCCTTTAACATGGACACCCGATGTTAGGAATTGTACAGAAACCTTCACTGTGTTCTCACCTTTAGCGTCTATTTTGTAGGATGTGAGTAATGAGTCCTAAAGCAGAGCGCTTAGTATTGCCTTTCCTGTAGAAGGTAATCCTTGAACAGGAATTTTGCCTATTTTGACATCCCACAAAACAAAATCCGCCATGTTCGTCTGCCGGACGTGACGTCAGAGCCATCTATGAGAGAATGAATGAATGAATGAATTCTTTTTTATTTTACAAGGATAAAAGTATTAAGCACATGTGCTTGTCTTCCAACTTGTCCTTGCTACAAAAAAAGAAAGAAAAAATCTACAAAAATTGAAGAACACAGTTAAACAAAAGACCAAAAGACACACACTGCAAAAAGCTATACCAACACCAGAATAGCTAACATACCTTACATAGACAGGTAACCAGCACGGAACACAGACATTATGGGATAATGCATAGCATAGAAACATACTAAAAGTAAAAGAGATAATATGACATAGAACTCAACTCGAAATATTCTAAAACAACTCATAAGTTGATTGCAGTAAGAGGTCGAACAAGAATCGAGCAATTTGGGAGAGAGAGAGAGAGAGAGAGAGAGAGAGAGAGAGAGAGAGAGAGAGAGAGAGAGACTCAGACTCAGACTTATTATTGTTTAGACATTTGTCCATAACAATGGAGTGAGTATGGGGGCAGAGAGAGAGAGAGAGAGGAAGCTGGGGTGCGGGGGGGGGGGGGGAGAGAAACGCTCTTTCAGGAGGATATCACGTATCTCTGCAGGCTGCCTGTGAGGCCCTGGAAGGGCATCTGGTGGAGATTGACTCAGCAGCAGAGAATGCCATAGTCACCAACATGGCTAGGGAACACGGCGGTAAGTCTGCCAGAACAGTAGTAAATGAGGGAACAGTTGATTTTGAATGAATAACCTCAGAATGTACAACCCACGTCAAAGGTAATCTAGGCTGTTGTTGAATTTATCATTTTCATTTTCCTGCTTTGTGTCGGTTTAGATGTTTTTTTTCTTTCTATTTTTTCCCTTTCCTTTTATTTTTGACGTAGTTGAGGGGATATATGTTTGTTTGTTGTTATCGTTGCTGTTTTCAGTTGCTTGTTCATAGAGTCATTTGATGGTAGTGGTGTTTTTAATTTCAAAACAGGGTGTGGGGGGGGGAGGGGTAACGTTTTTTTCTAAACGAGAAGAGACTGAAAGTGCAATGCTCCACTACTAAACCGCTTTTGTGTATCCTTGCATTATTATCATATAATATGCTGTTGTATATACATGCCATTTTAGTTTCTAACAGAACAATCATCGTAATTTCTCCTGTGGGATTATAAATAAATGACCTGATCGGATCTCGTGTCGTGTCGTGCCGTGTCGTGCCGTGCCGTGCCGTGCCGTGCCGTGCCGTGTCGTGTCGTGTCGTGTCGTATGTCCGCCTGCGCATCTTCAGGAGACAGTGTGTGGATCGGGCTGCACGACATCGCAGAGGAAGGCAAGTGGGTGTGGGCCTCGTCTCACGAACCAGCAGAATTCACCAACTGGGGTCCTGGACAACCGGACAACTTAAACTCTCACCACGAACACGAGGACTGTGCCATGATCTGGCATCTCTCCGCAGAGGGCAAGTGGAACGACGGCAACTGTGAATCTGGACATATCGCCTCCATCTGCGAGACGCCGTAGGTTTAAACGTTCAGAAAATCGCAAAATACGCCATTGAAACAAAAAGATGGGTACATTTAGTGCGAGCATATTGTTTCTTTGTTTTCTGTTTGTTTGTTTTTTATAATTATGGAGCTGGACATACTCTGATCTTGAGTAACGATCTCTCAACATATGCACCTGTTTTTTCCGCACATTCCACCTGTTTTCTATACGTTTATTGTATAATTGTTTGTCTAACACGGGTAATACTGTTATCTAGGAAAAAAAGGACTTCAGGAGTCACTGATTTGGCCACCGGTTAAGGGTAACCTTCTAGATAACAGTAGAGAACCCGGATGTCAACATGGGCCGATCGGTCTCCCCGCTGAGGTCTCACGCAATTTATTAACATGATATAGAAATACACACAAAAATTCAGCCTCACTGAGTTATACTGATAAATTATCTACAGCGGCACAAATATGAAGGCCCAACTTCTGATTCCTTGACCTTCGCTAGTGATTATTCACATTGGGCAACGAATTGAATCGAATCCTATTTTACCTTTCTGGTTTCTATCTTGACCTCAAGCTCTCACTTTTGCAACAGGCCACCTTCAAAAACATGCCTATCTATTTAATTAAAAAATCAGTCAATGTGTCTGTCTGTCTGTCTGTCTGTCTGTCTGTCTGTCTCTTTCAAAAGTACGTCTGTTTGTTTAATCATCTGTCTGTCTCTCTGTCTATGACCAGTTCAGTCGTCGTCAACTGCTGTTACCATCGCCATTTTCTTTTCAATTTGGTTTTTTTCTTTTTCTGTTTCAGAACACGTGATGGGGAAGTAATTGGTTAGAGTTTCCTTACTCTGGCCAGATTATCATGTTAGTTCGTTTGTTTGTTTGTATCGGAAATGCTTATCGTAGTTAGTTTAGTAGTAGTTTAGTCCTTTTGGCTCCTAGAGAAGCATAGGGCCTCAACAGCTCTCCTCCAAATGCTTATCGTAATACCCAGAAATCACGAGTGACTTGTTGTGACTCGACTGCATTGACCGCCACTGAATAAAGCCTTTGACAAAATAAGTACGAGTACAGTTTCAGTTTTCGCTTTCGTGAGACGGTTTCACTCAGATCAGTAAAGCTTACGACCTCACTTTGATAATATTAATAATGATCAGGGGAAAGCTGTAGGACATTTGCGCGTTTCATGCCTCAGAACTGAGTAAGCTTGCGCACGGCCCCTAAACCTTTGTTGTACACCAAAAATCACGTGACTCTCTTCGATTGACGCTTCGCTGGAAGGTAGGTGTATTTATCAAATGATAGTAGTTTCTATGAGCATTGTGACATCGTTCGTGGTCTGCTCTGCTTTGGACATGCTCAGTCCACAAAATCTGAGAATAAATGCAATTCTGAATTCCGAAACTGAAATAGCTGAGCTGACCCTTCGCACCACGTGATTGTAATGTGTTCATGCCCAGTGTGTGAGAGAATGCGTGTGATTCACGTGAGCATGCGTGTTGAGTTCAGCTTGCGATTCTTTGAGCCGATTCAGGAAATTGGGTAAAGCGCCCAAACAATACACAGCTATTATCATTATTATTATTGTTATCATTATTATTATTGTTATCATTATTATTATTATTATTGTTATCATTATTATTATTGTTATCATTATTATTATTATTGTTATTATTATTATTGTTATCATTATTATTATTGTTATCATTATTATTATTATCATCATTATTATTATTATTATTATTATTATTATTATTATTATTATTATTATTATTATTATTATTATTATCATTATTATTATTGTTATCATTATTATTATTATTATTGTTATTATTATTATTATTGTTATCATTATTATTATTATTATTGTTATCATTATTATTATTGTTATCATTATTATTATTATTATTATTGTTATTATTATTATTATTGTTATCATTATTATTATTGTTATTGTTATCATTATTATTATTGTTATCATTATTATTATTATTATTGTTATCATTATTATTATTATTATTATTATTATTATTATTGTTATCATTATTATTATTGTTATCATTATTATTATTATTATTATTGTTATCATTATTATTATTGTTATCATTATTATTATTGTTATCATTATTATTATTGTTATCATTATTACTATTATTATTGTTATCATTATTATTATTATTATTATTATTATTGTTATCATTATTATCATTATTATTATTGTTATCATCATCATTATTATTATTATTATTATTGTTATCATTATTATTATTATTATTATTATTGTTATCATTATTATTATTATTATTGTTATCATTATTATTATTGTTATCATCATCATTATTATTATTATTGTTATCATTATTATTATCATCATTATTATTATTGTTATCATTATTATTATTATTATTATTATCATTATTATTGTTATCATTATTATTATTATCATTATTATTATTGTTATCATTATTATTATTATTATTATTATTATTATCATTATTATTGTTATCATTATTATTATTGTTATCATCATTATTATTATTATTGTTGTTATTATTATTATTATTATTATTATTATTGTTATCATTACAGATACAGATACAGATAACTTTATTGTCCTTAAAGGAAATTTGTCTTTGGCTTCACCGACACGTAAAAATCATGTAGTCACTCAAGGAGTTTGGCTTATAAAATCTCTCTCTCTCTCTCTCTCTCTCTCTCTCTCTCTCTCTCTCTCTCTCTCTCTCTCTCTCAACAAAGCCTGCACGAGGTCTCTGAGTGGTGTAGCGCAAACTACATGATACCCAACCCGTCTAAGACAGAATCCATGATTATAACCACAAGACAAAAACACCAGCTACACCCACTTTCTTTAGACCTATCCCTTAACTCTCAAGACATTAAACAGGTTCATGAGCATCGTCTGCTGGGCGTCATTGTCGATGATCAGCTTAGCTGGCATGCCCATATTAACAGTGTATGTAAAACCGTTTCCAAAAATCTCTTTTTGCTGTCTCGACTCAAACATTTTACCGATGTCCCCACCCGGAAACTGTTTTATAACGCACATGTACAGCCCCACCTAGATTACGCCTCAACAGTGTGGGACGGATGTAGTGGAGCCGGCTTAAAGAGGCTTAACTCCCTGCATCGCCGGGCTGCCAAGCTCATCCTCGACAAGTGCTCTATCTACACTGACGAAAAGCTTCAGACCCTTGAAATGCTCCCCCTCCCTAAGTGCTTAGTGTTCAATAAATGTGTGCTCATGCGGAAAATTACAAAGTCGCTAACCCCATCTTATCTTACAAACCTATTCTACCCATCCCAAACGCCCTATCGGACTGCGAGGAACGATCTGCTCTTACCCAGGCCTCGCCTAGACCTATTCAAGACAAGTCTCTCCTACTCTGGCGCATTTCTTTGGAATTCACTTCCATCCGTAGTTAAAGCAGCTCCGTCCATGCCCACCTTCAAGGCCCGACTGCACAAATATTTGCAAACTCACTGATCAATTTTTTTATTTTTTTATTTTATTTATTTATTTTTTTTTTTGGTCTTGAATTTATGAACATGCCTTTTGCGTTTTCTTATTGCGTGATAATCATTACGTTGGTTTAACAGACCACTCCAGCCGGTATTCGTGTACATTCTTCCTTACTCACCTATGTAACCACATCGTTTTCCTTATTGCAGTGTGCTTTTTTTTCTTTTTTTTTTCTTCTTTTCTATTTTTCTTTTCTTTTTCTTTTTTTTTTTTGCTTCTACTCTGTGTGTGTGTGTGTGTGTGTGTGTGTGTGTGTGTGTGTGTGTGTGTGTGTGTGTGTGTGTGTGTGTGTGTGTGTGAAGATTAGTTTAGCAAGGACAAGATTTAATAGAGGTCATGTTACCTAATCTTTTATCCTTGGAAAATAAAGTTCATTTCAATTTCATTTTCATATTTCTCTCTCTCTCTCTCTCTCTCTCTCTCTCTCTCTCTCTCTCTCTCTCTCTCTCTCTCTCTCTCTCTCATGCCTCTATTAGTCGTATGAAAGTCCTGGTAATAAAGTTGAGGATCTGGCGCTCGGGTTTGTCGTTGTATTCATGTTTTCCTCTGTTGTTTCCATTTATTTCCTACAATTTCTTATCCTGCAGACTTAAACTGTCCATCTCAAAGCTCAGCGACCAGTTTCTCCTTTACAGTCTCAGGTCGTTTGCATTTTATTTACATGAATTTCCGAACCCTGATTTCAACAGTCAGTTTCCAAACTCACCAATCCGTTTCTTTTGTGCAGATCGTGTGGACCTCTCCATTGTTCTTCAATCTGTTCCGTTAATGAAGCATTTAGTGGTGTCCAGCTTAACAAAAAAAAAAAAAAACCCGTCTGGTTGTTAACAAAGGATGCCATCCTGTTTATCGCCAGTTGTTTGCAGGCAGTCACGCACGCTGCTGTGAGAAATGAAACAGTTAAATCTGTTGCTGAAGAAGAAAGAATTGATTTTTTAGGAAAGTAATTTGGCCAGTAATTAAGGACTCCTCGGCCACTGCAACGTTGTCATTCAAATGGAGTTCACATGGAGTTTTCTATCTGGCGTCCTTATCTATGCGAAGAAAGAGGCAAAATCGCTGCCTCTGTGTGTGTGTGTGTGTGTGTGTGTGTGTGTGTGTGTGTGTGTGTGTGTGTGTGTGTCTGTGTGTGTGTGTCTGTGTGTGTGGATGCGGAGTACAATGACATACATGTGCACAAACATAATGGAATATAACGGAATGGGAAACAGGAAGTATATCATACAAGTTAGTTATTTAGGGCATACAAACTCGAAAAGGGGGGAACAAAAAAACCCAAAAAAAAAAAACAAACAAAAAAACGGATAGCGCTGTGTGTGTGTGTGTGTGAGGAAGGGTGTGTGTGTGTGTGGGGGGGGATCAACCCGAATTCCCCTTACTACAGTAACGGGACAAGATGGCATATTGATCCCAGTAGGCAATATTATGTGCCAGTGCTAATAGCAAAAAAGGTACTTGGGCGTCTATGATGGGGAATTCCAAACGAAACAAAGGACAGCGTACGTTGAGTGGGGTGGGCGGTGCAAATAGATATTTGTCAAGACATCAGTATAGAGCCATTTGTATACAGGTCCACTAGATCAGCAGTTAGCAGTCAGCGGTTAGCAGTTTTCAGTTAGCAGCCTTTCGCGTTAGTCCACACTGCCTGCCTCTTCCCGCGAGGGCTCTGTGTCACATGACTGGATGCGTCAGTCTTTGTCAAGGCGAGCTGAAGTGAAGTAGCGCAAGACGCCACTTGCCTCCAGCAGACATCGACTGTCTCCCAGAGAAAGCGAATGGTTAACTTCAGCTTCATAGCTCTTTCTCTTCAGAGTCAGTGTTTATGTTGCCGGCCATCTGATACGACGTGACGTGTGGCCGTGGAGGTGATGAGGGACAAGCACACGCATTTATGTGTGACTGAAAAAAATCCACGCATTCTCACGCACTTACACTCACGCAGGAACATGAAGGTTACAATAGTGGGGGGGAAAAAACTACGGAGGCAACTTGTAGGTTCTGTGAGGTTTACTTGCAGGTCTCGCATGCACACAGTCACGGCAATGAGGACTGAAATCTTGTTACGACTATAGTTGTAGTGCGGCAGTGTGGACCGAAATTTTATTACGACTATAGTCCGTAGCGCGGCAGTGTGGACTGAAATCAAAACGTTCCGAAACGTTCCGGGGCGCTTTGCTATGAAACCGTTTGCACGCAACTTGCCCGCGGCGTGCGGAAAAGGCGCTCGCGCGCGCAGTCTGAAGCAAGTTCGCCACGAACAAAAGGTCACGTGGTCAGTTTCTATGTAAACAAAGATGGCGGCGCCCACCGAAGGCCTCGTTGAAATGGAACTAAGAAATGGCTTAAAATGAGTTTGCGGGTGGATGGAGACCTTCTGTCCCAACTTGTAATTGTGCAGAATAGTATACGAAATTTTGAGCTAACTGCACCGGGTCGTGGTCGCCAGTCATTCAGGGATATGTTGTGCGTGTTTGTGGGGAAGGAGTGGTCAAAGTGAGTACGTAAGGGTGTCTTACGTCTCCGTTTTGCATCGAGCAGAACATGCATACTAGCGGTATATCATGCTCCAAGCCAGTAATTATTGCTCCTCCTCAAAAACGTCGTCTTCTGCGCTCAAAAGATGACTGATAGCTGCGAGCACTAGAGTTTTCTTCTTCCGTTTCAACCTTGCCAACAACCGTGTTCGTGATTCCGCCGCCATTTTGAAAGCGCCTTGTTCTAATTGGCCGTTTCCCAACGAGGCACAGCGACCTCCGCAAGCGCCCGGAAGCGCATTTGCGTAAGAAACGCGGCCCTGGTTACGACTATAGTCCGTAGCGCGGCAGTGAGGACCGAAATCTGTTACGACTATAGTCCGTAGCGCGGTAGTGAGGACTGAAATCTTGTTACGACTATAGTCCGTAGCGCGGCAGTGAGGACTGAAATCTTGTTATGACTATAGTCGAAGCGCGGCAGTGTGGACTGAAATCTTGTTATGACTATAGTCGAAGCGCGGCAGTGAGGACTGAAATCTTGTTATGACTATAGTCCGAAGCGCGGCAGTGAGGACTGAAATCTTGTTATGACTATAGTCCGTAGCGCGGCAGTGAGGACTGAAATCTTGTTATGACTATAGTCCGTAGCGCGGCAGTGAGGACTGAAATCTTGTTATGACTATAGTCCGTAGCGCGGCAGTGAGGACTGAAATCTTGTTATGACTATAGTCGTAGCGCGGCAGTGAGGACAGAAATCTTGTTATGACTATAGTCGTAGCGCGGCAGTGAGGACCGAAATCTTGTTATGACTATAGTCCGTAGCGCGGCAGTGAGGACCGAAATCTTGTTATGACTATAGTCGTAGCGCGGCAGTGAGGACCGAAATCTTGTTATGACTATAGTCGTAGCGCGGCAGTGAGGACCGAAATCTTGTTATGACTATAGTCGTAGCGCGGCAGTGAGGACCGAAATCTTGTTATGACTATAGTCGTAGCGCGGCAGTGTGGACCGAAATCTTGTTATGACTATAGTCGTAGCGCGGCAGTGAGGACCGAAATCTTGTTATGACTATAGTCGTAGCGCGGCAGTGAGGACCGAAATCTTGTTATGACTATAGTCGTAGCGCGGCAGTGAGGACCGAAATCTTGTTATGACTATAGTCGTAGCGCGGCAGTGAGGACCGAAATCTTGTTATGACTATAGTCGTAGCGCGGCAGTGAGGACCGAAATCTTGTTATGACTATAGTCGTAGCGCGGCAGTGAGGACTGAAATCTTGTTATGACTATAGTCGTAGCGCGGCAGTGTGGACCGAAATCTTGTTATGACTATAGTCGTAGCGCGGCAGTGTGGACCGAAATCTTGCTACGATCATAGACTACAGACAAAATATTGTCGTCCTGAATGTGCTAGAGATGACCGAGACTGAAAACCAAGAGGCCGCAGGGCCGCGTACGCCAGCACTTATGCTAGTTCTGGGCCTCGCCATAGTGCTACCTAACGCGTGGACATCCGTGACCATTACACGAACTCGAGCTCTGTGGACAACCAGTATTGTCTATGTCACTTCTCTGGCTGTGACTGACATGATGGTCGGTTTCTCCCTGGCTGCTTACAACGTCCTTATCCTTCTAGGATACGATGCATGGCTAGCCGAAAACAAACTGGCCTGTCTTGGGTACGTTTTTATTACGTTCCTGTCCGTTGTGGCGTCCATTATGAGCTACACCGTCATCTCCATCGACAGATACGTGTATATTTCGCGACCATACTTCTACCAAAGGGCAATCACCCCGAGAAGAGTTGTCGGGTCTGTGCTGACCATGTGGGGCGCTGCCACCGGGCTGGCTGTTGTAATGTGTGCGCTGAAGAACGCTGACGAAAACGTCGTCTGCTCTCGTTCTACAGCTTCAAAGACAGACGCTTACATCGTCGGCCCAGTGTATTTTACTTGCTCTGCTGTTTCCGGGATAATGTACGCACTCATCTCCAGAATAGCTCTGCAACAGCTGAAGAGGACAGGCCCCTCGCAGACACCGACTGCCGGCACCGCTGAGGGTCCCCCCGTGCAGGAAGCCTTGAGACGCAGGCTCCGCGCCGTGAAGATGTTCGTGGTCGTGTTTGGCGTGTTCCTTATCTGTTATACGCCCTACGTCGTCATCAACGCCATGCAACGCCTCACACCCGTCCCCGTCCCGAACAACGTTAATAATGCGTGTTTGATGCTGGTCTTGCTCAACTCGCTGCTCAACGTGCCCATCTACCTTGCTCTCAACGCCGAGTTTCGCGTGGCCTTCACCAGGTTGTGTCGCCGTGGGCAGGTAGAGTCCCGTCAAGGCAGCTCCATGGAACTCGCCTCCTGGACCATCTCTGGGCGCAGGACTTAGGTCAGAAATGTCAGCTATGTCACAGTTCATATAAATATTTGCTCTTTGCTCTTTGCTCAGCTGAGATTGGTAGGTGAGAAATGACAATTTTGCAACAATTAATATCGATAATTGCTCTGATTCAAATTGGTAAGTGACAAATGACAATTTTGCAACAATTAATATCGATAATTGCTCTGATTCAGATTGGTAGGTCAAAATGCCACTTTGGCAAAATTGATATATGAATAATTGCTGTGATTGAGACTGGTAGATCAGAAATGCCAAATATTAAACAAAACTAGAATTATTTGCTCTGACTGAGACTGGCAGGTCTTAGCACTTTAAAAATTCATTTGAACATTGTTATATATGTTTCACATGTTGTACAATGTTTTTTATTTCTATACGAAGATTGTTTTCGCACACAACTTGTATGCTCTAGCGAGATATTCACCAAGAACTTTGTGTTTTTGAAATATTGTTAATTTGTGAGACATCTCATGTGCAAAACTATGTGCGCTATTTCCTTGGGTTTTTTTTTTTTTGTTTGTTTGTTTTTTAGTGAAACATTCTGTTCTCAACATTTTGTCATACAAGTTATCGAGTTAATGTGAATGGATCAACGGTTACTGTTGTAACTTCAAAACTTTGTTTGAAGCATTCTCAATGTCATCTCTACTTACCGGAATGTTTTCGTCTCGATCTTGCTGAATATAATTTTATGCTTTTCGTTGTCTTTCTTGTCTTTGTTGTTGTTTGTTTGTTTGTTTGTTTGTTGTTTTCATGGTTCTAACTGCAAAAGAAAGTTTAATTCAGTCATTGTACACAATAACAATCTGTACTCTGATCATAGGCGGGAATTGTTTGTACAAGAAGCTATTGGTGACTATATTTGGTATGAAACGTTTCCGTTCCAAAGGTTTTGTACGGGAAGCTGGTTTTCACAACGTTTTATTAAATAATGTGTTTTGTTCCCAACGCTTTTAAAAGAAATGTTTCTTAGTAGTTCAAAGGTTTTGCTAGGAATGCTTTTGTTTCATAGATTTTGTACAAGAATTTCTTTTTTCAAAGACCATCTACGGGAAGTGTGCGTTCCCATTTTTGTTTTTACGGGAAGCATTTGTTCGCAAGGTTTTTGTACGGGAAGTTTGTGTTCCTAAGATTTTGTACGGGAAGTTTGTGTTCCTAAGATTTTGTACGGGAAGTGTGCGTTCCCATTTTTGTTTTTACGGGAACATTTTGTTCGCAAGGTTTTTGTACGGGAAGTTTGTGTTCCTATGATTTCGTACGGGAAGTTTGTGTTCCTAAAATTTTGTACGGGAAGTTTGTGTTCCTATGATTTTGTATGGAAAGTTTGTGTTCCTAAGTTTTTGTACGGGAAGTTTGTGTTCACAAGGCTTTCTACGGGAAGTTTGTGTTCCTAAGATTTTGTACGGGAAGTTTGTGTTCCTAAGATTTTGTACGGGAAGTTTGTGTTCCTATGATTTTGTACGGGAAGTTTGTGTTCCTAAGATTTTGTATTGGAAGTTTGTGTTCCTAAGATTTTGTACGGGAAGTTTGTGTTCCTTTTTTTTTCTTTTGTTTTTACGGGAAGTTTTTGTTCGAAAGGTTTTTGTACGGGAAGTTTATGATCCTAAGATTTTGTACGGGAAGCTTGTATTCCTAAGATTTTGTACGGGAAGTTTGTGTTCTTAAGATTTTGTACAGGAAGTTTGTGTTCCTAAGATTTTGGACGGGAAGTTTTTGTTCCTACGATTTTGTACTGGAAGTTTTTGTTCCTAAGATTTTGTACGGGAAGTTTTTGTTCACAAGGCTTTCTACGGAAAGTGTGTGTTCCCATTTTTGTTTTTACGGGAAGCTTTGTTCGCAATGTTTTTGTACGGGAAGTTTGTGATCCTAAGATGTTGTACGGGAAGTTTGTATTCCTGAGATTTTGTACGGAATTTGTGTTCTTAAGATTTTGTACGGGAAGTTTGTTTTCCTAAGATTTTGTACGGAATTTGTGTTCTTAAGATTTTGTACGGGAAGTTTGTTTTCCTAAGATTTTGTA
The DNA here is from genome assembly GCA_018292915.2 of Batillaria attramentaria. Classification (NCBI taxonomy): domain Eukaryota; kingdom Metazoa; phylum Mollusca; class Gastropoda; family Batillariidae; genus Batillaria; species Batillaria attramentaria. The sequence goes on along the minus strand of JACVVK020000679.1, from coordinate 15,432 downwards.
CGGGAAGTTTGTTTTCCTAAGATTTTGTACGGGAAGTTTGTGTTCCTATGATTTTGTACGGGAAGTTTGTGTTCCTAAGATTTTGTACGGGAAGTTTGTGTTCTTAAGATTTTGTACGGGAAGGTTTTGTTCACAAGGCTTTGTACGGGAAGTTTGTGTTCCTAAGATTTTGTACGGGAAGTTTGTGTTCTTAAGATTTTGTACGGGAAGGTTTTGTTCACAAGGCTTTCTTCGGGAAGTGTGTGTTCCCATTTTTGTTTTTACGGGAAGCTTTTGTTCGCAAGGTTTTTGTACGGGAAGTTTATGATCCTAAGATTTTGTATGGGAAGTTTGTATTCCTAAGATTTTGTACGGGAAGTTTGTGTTCTTAAGATTTTGTACGGGAAGTTTGTGTTCCTAAGATTTTGTACGGGAAGTTTGTGTTCCTGAGATTTTGTACAGGAAGTTTGTATTCCTAAGATTTTGTACGGGAAGTTTATGTTCCTAAGATTTTGTACGGGAAGTTTATGTTCCTAAGATTTTGTACGGGAAGTTTTTGTTCACAAGGCTTTCAACGGGAAGTGTGTGTTCCCATTTTTGTTTTAACGGGAAGCTTTTATTCGCAACGTTTTTGTTCCTAAGATTTTGTACGGGAAGTTTGTTCTTAAGATTTTGTACGGGAAATTTGTTCCTAAGATTTTGTACGGGATGTTTGTGTTCCTAAGATTTTGTACGGGAAGTTTGTGTTCCTGAGATTTTGTACGGGAAGTTTGTGTTCCTATGATTTTGTACGGTAAGTTTTTGTTCCTAAGATTTTGTACGGGAAGTTTATGTTCCTAAGATTTTGTACGGGAAGTTTTTGTTCACAAGGCTTTCTACGGGAAGTGTGTGTTCCCATTTTTTGCAGCAAACTTTTGTTCGCAAGGTTTTGTGCGGGAGGCTTTTGTTCGCAAGATTGTTTTACAGGAAGCGTTTGTTTCCAAGGCTTTGTACCCCCAAAAAAATCTTGGTCCCAAGGATTTGTTACAACTGACCCAAGGCTTTGTACGGGAAGTTGTTGTTCCCAAGGCTTTGTACGGGAAGTTGTTGTTCCCAAGGCTTTGTACGGGAAGTTGTTGTTCCCAAGACTTTCCATGGGAATTTCTTGTCCTACAGGACGTTTGTTTTTCCTATGTGTTTCAAAATGTTTTTTTTACGGGAAGTTTTTGTTTCCAAAATTTTGTACAAAAAAAATTTCTTCGCAAGGTTTGGTACGGGAAGCTGTTGTTCCGAAGACTTGTTGGGAAGTTGTTGCTCTACAGGAAGTATTGTTTTTCGAGGTTTTGTTTAAAAAATCCCAAGGTTTGGTACGAGAAGTTGATTGCAAGGCTTTGTACGGAAAGTTTTTGTATGCACGGATTTGTACAAAACAGATTCTTGTTTCCTGAGTTTTGTACAGGATATGGTTGTTCCCAATGTTTCGTACAGGAGGTTGTTGTTCCCAAAGTCAAGAAGTTTGTTTTGTATCCTTTTTTAACCAAAAACAATACTGTTTCCAAGTTCTTGTAATGAAATTTCTTGTTTCCAAGGTTTTGTACGGGGACATCTTGTTTCCAAGCTTTTATACAATAATACAGTCTTCACAAAAAGTTGAGGACTAGTCAACATAATGGGTGACAGTTTCAATAAATCAGAAAAAATAAACGAATAAGATTTTTCCCGTAAAATTCGGTAGCAAGGTTAAGGGGTAATTAGTGAACATGGCGACCACTGTGTGGATGGCACGTGCGCGTCACACAGCATGCTTGGCGCGTTTGAAAATCTGCAATTTCGGCAAAACTAGACCGAGTTTCAGTGTTCAGTGAGCGATACCTGGGGCTTTCTGCACAGCAAAAATGAGATGCAGGTCAAAGAATGCATCCCTGGTTATGAACTGTGCTCATTTGTTTGCCTACATAAGATGCCCTTTCAGCGATGTTCAGCACTACACCAGCATGCCACCACGACAAAAGTTGAATGATATTTGCAAGTGGTCCTTAACTTTTTGTGAAGGCTGTATGTTGTTCCAAAGCTTTTGAAGAGGAGTTTGTTTAGCATCCTATGTTTTATACAAAACGATCTTGTTTCCAAGGCTTTGATCAATAATATTTTGTTTCCAAGGTTTTGAACAAGAATGTCTTGTTTCCAAGGTTTTGAACAAGAATGTTTTGCTTCCAAGGTTTTGAAAAATGAATGTCTTGTTTCCAAGGTGTTTAACAAGAATGTTTCGTTTCCAAGGTTTTGAACAGGAATGTCTTGTTTTCGAGTTTATAAACAGGAATGTCTTGTTTCCAAGATTTTGAACAAGAATGTTTTGTGTCCGATGGTTTGAAAATGAATGTCTTGTAAATAAGAGCAGAAACAGTCTCCTCTGTGTTATGGTTTGCATGTCACCCTGCAGTGCGTATGCACGGGAGAGAGAGAGAGGGAGAGAGAGAGTGTGTGTGTGTGTGTGTGTGTGTGTGTGTGTGTGTGTGTGTGGTGTAGTGTAGTGTAGTGTCAGAGGATACAGCAGAGACAATGGATAGGAGACACTGTAAACTGTATATATTATCCCTCTTTGAATCATCACCGCGGTCGCAGTGACCAACATCAGAACAAAATTACTAAAAACAATAATAATGATAATTTAAAAAAAAAAAAAAAAACTACTGACAAACTTACTTCCGATTCTAATCCAGGGCCCGTATGTAAAACTCCAGGTTAATTTAACCCACGGCTACGGGCCTAACCCAGACTAGGACAAAAGAAACCACGAAACAAAATTAATGTAACCGTGTGCAGGCACCGAGTATACCCGGTCTCATGGAATAAAAAAGGAAGCGAAGAAAGAAAGACAAAAATCCTTCTATAACGGCATAGGCACCTTGCTGGAATAGACCCGCTTCCTGATTTAATACAAAAATCAACAGAAAATGTTACCCTAGAGCTAGTTTAGTTCGATGTTAGACTCTAACCCGGGGCTAAACTCACTAACCCCGACTTTTACATGCGGGCCCAGGACGATTTTACATGAAAATACCTGCAAATCTACAAATTCAAACTTCCCATTGAATCAAAGCTTAAAATCCAAACACTATAAATAACTACTGGGGAAAAAAAGCTGAGGTTTCGCGCACAAAAAACATTAGTTTATCAAGTTAAAAGCATACGTAGCGAGGGCGCGACGATGATTCCCCGTGGTTTCCAGTCTCCAATAACCACTGTCTTAGTCGCGAATTCGTCTTTGCTGCTTGCGCGCCTTTAAAGGTCTGCAACCTCAAGAAAAAGCCACAAGCAGTGTGTTTTAAAGAGCTATTCGACTGTGCAAAATGTCACAGTTACAGAGTTTTCAGCGTCCCTGAAACCCCTACAAAAGCCAAGGGCAGCCTGATTTCACAGGCCAGTATGCGTTTTGACACTGAGCGAGAAAGATCGTGCAGCACTCAACACCCACTAGACACTGTAGCGATGTGTCTCGCTCACTTAAAAATAGAACAATGATCTCATGGAAAACTCGCGCTCTGGTTTTATAATAATAATAATAATGGGTACTTAAAGGACGTCCTCCCTCTCGCGGGAGCTCAGGGCGCCTTACAAGGAACACACACTCACTCACCCAGAAACACACACAACATGCCTCCACACATACATTTAACTAAAAACACATGATGTGCAGCATCATACACGGGCTGCCCCTGGCTCTCTCTCTCTCTCTCTCTCTCACACACACACACACACACACACACACACACACACACACACATACATGACCAGCAAGATGATGATGTGGCAACAGATATTGTTTATAAGGGTCTCCAAAGCGCTAAAATCTCTGCAACTGCGACAGAGTTGCCTGGATTATGCACAATCGAAGGAGTTGCAGTTTGTAAAACAAACACACACACACACACACACACACACACACACACACACACACACAATGTTTGCGGCTTTTTGCTGAGATTGCAGACCTTTAAGCCCTAAACACCCACTTCCCCACTGTCTGTGGATACAATAACCGCCTCGGCCGCGTCTCCACCGCTACACGATTGCGGGGCTGAATGGTGATACGCAGTGCCGTTAATACTCTGATGCTGTGCCTCCCCCTTCCCCCTCCCCCTCCCCCCCCCCCTCCCCGAGATGTCATCAGTCAATTTGCAAATTGTTCACAACAACGAAGAAAGAAAGGCGCGGTAGGGGAAGTAACCGTCCGCCCATGCAGACAAGGCTAATGAACACATTTAAGTTGACAAGCACAGCGCGGAGCTACGGACGTCTTCTAACAGATTCCGTATCCTCATGTCCCCGGTAACAGTCATGTACAGGTAAAGTATGATGAACTGCGCTAATCAGCACTATTTTCTATGCATTTCGCGTGCATTTTGCACGGCCATTTTGGTGGCTAGTTCCTTTCTGCTCATGAAAGAGATCACTGACCGGCAAAGCCTAACGCAAGGTAGGACACGCAGAGATCTATTGATTTTCACTAGTCTGACTTTTCATACCGTCTTAAATAATACTAATAATAAATGGTATTTGTAGAGCGCATTTCTTTAAATACAACTTGTTTTTTGCTCCCCCCACCCCTTTTTTTTTTCCTTCTTTTTTTTTTTTTTTTGGAGTTCAATTGGCCAGCAGGATACAATTTTTTTTGCAAAAGACCATGAGCCCAATAGTAATGGAGAGGGTTTGGTGGGGTGGTAATCTGCAATACATTTACAACACGAGATTACAAAACACAAAACGAAAATCCGACCTAGTCAACCGAATCAGTCACTGTCCTTTGTCACGCGGTGCCAGAGGGTGGGTGGGTGTATGGGAGGTCAACGTCCTTTTCCACCACGTATGGGTGACAAAGACGGGTTAACCAGACGCCGTGCCAGAGGAGTTGTAATGTTACAATGGCCGCATGCCAAATTCAGCGATGCGAGTTAGGTACAAAGAAACATTCAGGTAATGAAAAGTGTACGTTGCAGCAGCAGCGTCGTCGTCGTCGTCGTCGTAGTAGTAGTCGTAGTAGTAGTAGTAGTAGTAGTTGTTGTTGTTGCTTGGGGCTGTTGTTGTTGTTTTGTTTGGGGTTGTTGTTGTTGTTCTTGTTGTTGTTTTGTTTGGGGTTGTTGTTGTTGTTGTTGTTGTTGTTGAGGGGGGGTCTAAGTTTTGGTTTTTGTTTTGGGTGTTTTGTGGGGTGTTTTGTAAGACATAAGACATAAGACATTTATTAAATTTCCAAAAGAGGAACATTGCTTTGTGGTCTCTCATAAAAACATAAAGCATGTCAAACACTCACTCATACGGCCATGCACACTCATTCCACCTATTTACTTGTTTGTACACTCGTACCTAAAAATCTATCACAATGTTGCAGTACTATGAATAACTTACAACACTACACCCCACATCATTTCACATCAGCAGCACAACAGCAGAGGTGCACATAACTCTATCACAGTCAACGCCAGCTGTTTGTTTGGGGTTTTTTGTTTGTTTGGGTTTTTTTGTGTGTGTGTTTGGATTTTTATTTCGTGCAAGCAAAATGTTTCACTGAGAGTATTACGTACAAATAGTTTGGGTCTTCGTGTGTCTTGATGGTGTATCATCAATAAAGAAATGATTTCTATGTGTCTATATTGTGACTAACCTAATATATTTATTCAGCCGTGTAAAACACAATAAGTGCATAACATCACTTTAGGGGAAAAGGGGTGATAACAAGATGAAAGAGACTCAGATGACGTCAATGGACTTAATGCTTTCCTTCCACGTTTCCAGCCATATCGAACAACGTGCTTCCTTCGTGTCTTGCCACACCGCTCTCACTCGGCTCACAGACACTTGGTTATCCAACATGAACAATGCACAGGTAACAGGGGCCATCTTTCTTGATTTAAGAAAAGCGTTTGATCTCGTAAATCATGCCACCTTGATCAAGAAACTTCAAAGTTATTTATGCAGTGAACCCGCTGTTTCCTTCTTTCGGTCATATCTTGAGAATAGGCAGCAGAAAGTAGTTCTGAATGGGTCATTCTCCAATGTCAGAAACATATCTCTTGGCGTACCCCAGGGATCCATACTTGGCCCTCTACTTTTTAATATTTTTATTAATGATTTACCTCTGCATCTGACTAGTAAGCATATTGAATGTGACATGTTTGCGGATGACACATCGCTCCACTCCGCTGATAACGATATTACTGTGGTTAGTAGTCGACTTCAGGAAGGCCTAAACGGCATATCGGACTGGTGCTGTATTAATTCCATGCTCATACACCCTGTAAAAACTAAGTCCATGGTAATAGCCACCCGTCAAAAGCACCAGCTCAGCCCTTTGGCCCTGAATTTGGTACTTAACAACGCGCCTATAGAGCAGGTGTGCGAACATCGTCTTCTCGGCATCACAATTGATAATCAGCTTAGTTGGAAAGCCCACACTAACACCTTAGGCAAAACTCTATCCAGACAGCTATTCGCCCTTTCCAAACTGCGGCATTTCCTTGACTTGGAGAGTCGCAAAATGTACTATAACGCGCACATACGGTCTCACTTGGACTATGCGTCAACGGTGTGGGATGGTTGCAGCCACATTCATTTAAAGGGGCTTAACTCCCTTCATAGACGTGCAGCAAAGCTACTTTTACCGAATCCTCATCTTACAGCTGATGAAAAGCTAAACCAGCTGCAGCTTCTTCCCTTGTCAAAACATCTGCTGTACAACAAAGGAATTTTCATGTATAAGCTATGGAACAGAAAGGCCCCTAACTATTTATCCGACTGTTGCCACCGCTCAGCTTCCCGATATGGCAGTTCAAACAACCTGTGTATCATTCCAAAGCCGCGAATTGACATTTTCAAAAGCAGTCTTTCATTTTCTGGAGCGGCATTATGGAATAGTCTTCCAGCTCATGTTAAACACGCATGCTCTGTAGCAAATTTCAAACAGCTTTTCTTCACATATCTTATGTCACACGATGTTTAATCTTCCCACAGTTGATTCTCGCCCATTCCTACATGTATTCTTACTTGTAATTGGTATGTTCATCACGATTTTTAAATGTTCCTGTCTTAGTAGAGTATAGTTCCATTTCCTATGGTTTTTCATACATGTATTCCTACTTGTAATTGGTTTGTTCATCACGCTTTTTAAAATTACTGTTCCTGTCTTAGTAGAGTGTAGTTTCATTTCCTATGGTTTTATTGCTATTTTGCTTTTTCCCTGTTGCATTACATGTGTGTGTGTGTGTGTGTGTGTGTGTGTGTGTGTGTGTGTGTGTGTGTGTGTTTCTGTTTAGATAGATATTACTAGAAATGGCAACGGCAGGTATGAAAATTGACTGTTTCACGTTAACTACCTCTACCGTTGGAAAATAAAGTTTTCTTGATTCTTGATTCTTGATTCTGGCAAGGAAGTTTGCCCGACCATGCCACGGGTTGTGTTCGTTACGCCGCGGCACGCGATTGCCGGCTGAATTCTGGGAGCTCGTCTGCTTTGATTGACAGGAATGTAGTGGTCTATTACTTTCTCGCATTTCCCCCTGACCATGTGGTAACTGTGGGATAAGATATTCCCCTCGCCCCCCCCCCTCCACCCCTCCCCTCCCTACCGCCCCCCACCCCCCCTCCACCGCCCTCATTTTCGGGCAAAAGGTCCAAAACAAGCAGTTGATAAGAGAACTGGTTGTAGGTCTTATCTCCATAAACTAGTTTCCTCACATCGAAAGGCACGGTGCCTTCATTCTATCCCACTTATAGTGTGACTTACTGAGGCAACAGACTGTACACGCGGCAGCAAAAAAAAAATGACGTCGCGGCTGATTTTTTTCTTGACTGCTGTCGTTCTCGCCAAGACATGTGGTACACTCTCTCTCTCTCTCTCTCTCTCTCTCGTTTTAGAAGATAATCTTTGTAGTTTAGCAGATGGTTTTCTTTGTTGAAATGTTCTCTGGTTTACGTAGATAGTCTCTTTACTACTTTAGTATTGGCAATCGCAAGTTTTCAAACTGACAAACTCCTCTGTCGAAACTTCTCCCGTTGATCGATAAAGCTTCTTCATCGTCATCATCATCTCTCTCTCTCTCTCTGCCGTTTTTTTGCGACAAAATCGACTTTTTCGCGAAAAACTGCCTTGCTGCGAAAAAAAAAGCATTTTTGTCCGATTTCGCCAATCGTAGTTGGACTTTCAATGCTCGGGTTGTGAGTTCGAATCCCGGCTGGGGCCGAATATTTATACTGGCCTTTTCCTCGTTGCCCCGTCTTTGATATCACCCTTAGGTGGTGGAAAAGGACGTTAAACTCACAACAACCCACCTTGCAAACAACTTTGCGCAGCTGCTGGAAACTGCCCTGAAGGATGGACGTTTTTCGGGAGCTCTTGTTACATCTACCTCGACGAAACATACACATGGTTTGATGCTCAGGTATCCTGGTCTGAGACATTACAGATACTGTTCACAGATGTGACCCCCACTCCCTTTACACACACACACACACACACACACACACACACACACACACGTCATGCCATCTTTCGAACGCATCCCAGAAATGGTCTCGCTACTAGTCGACCTACGATAGGAGACGGTAGTTTGGGCAGTGCAATGTGTGTGTGTGTGTGTGTGTGTGTGTGTGTGTGTGTGTGTGTGTGTGTGTGTGTAGTAGTAGTAGTAGTAGTAGTAGTAGTAGTAGTAGTAGTAGTAGTAGTAGTAGTAGTAGTAGTTGTTGTTGTTGTTGTTGTTGTTGTTGTTTTAGGCATCGTGTCAGGTGCTACACGGACACCTTGTGGAGATCGAGTCAGCCTCAGAAAACACGTTCCTGGTCAACATGGCTCATTCACATGGAGGTAACAAGTTTAATTACTTAAATCTGCATTGAAACGCAAATCAAAACGAATTAAAAGGGTTGAGTAATGTTCGAGATTTATTTGTTTGTGTGGGTTCTTGTTGCTGTTCTTGACGAGGTTTGGTTGGTTGGTGGGTTGGTTTGGGTTGGTGTTGGGGTTGGTTGGGGTTGGGTTGGGGTTGGTGTTGGGGTTGGTTGGTGTGTTGGTTGGTTGGTGGGTTGGTAGGTTGGTTGGTGTCATTAGGGTAGCCGGGATAACCGAATGTTAGAGCGTTTGACTGTCAATGCTAGAGTCGTGAGTTCGAATCCCGGCTGGGGCCAAATATTGTGCTGGCCTCTTTCTCGTTGCCCTGTCTTTGATATCACCCTTATGTGGTGGAAAAGAACGTGAAACTCCCAAACACCCACCTGCCCACCCTTTTCGTCATCATGGCGTCTTCCATTAGAGCATCACACTTGTGTCTTAACGTAAGCCTTGGCCTACCGTCTCAGGAAAGAAAAAGTATCATGGATGGCTCGTGCGTGCGTGCGTGCGTGCGTGCGTGCGTGCGTGCGTGCGTGCGTGCGTGCGTGCGTGCGCGTGCGTGTGCGTGTGTGTGTGTGTGTGTGTGTGAAGCCAAGATCAGTGATTCTGTGGAAGAATCACTGATCTTGGGTTTGAATGTGAGATGACTGTTTTGATTGTTCTCTCTCTAGGGAGTATACACAGCAACTTTGTGAGTGGGCTGAGTCTGGCAGGCATACCCTTTAAGCGAGCTATTAAAGCCATAGCTAAATACTGTTCAGTCAGTGCCATGATCGGATCCAAAATAACCTGGAAACAAAAATACAAAGACACTTAAACTTGACTGGCGTGACTATAACTTAGACATAACATAATAATATTTTGATTTATGCTTTGATTGATTGTATGCTTTGATTGGTTGCTGACGTTGCGTCTGTGCTGAGTCGTCGTAGTAACCTGATTATGAAGTCCGACCTGAAGTGTTCTCTTTTGCACAGTAATGTGTGAACAATAAGAGAATAAAGTCCTGTTGATGGTAGATGCAGTGTCGGATATCTGGATTAATCTGGAGGACATAGCGATAGAGAACGACTTCAGGTGGGCCAGCAGCGGACAACGACCGGAGTACACGAACTGGGGGCCAGGCGAACCGAACAATATTAATCACGAGGATTGTGCTGCTCTGACGACGATTCCCGGCGCCAGGTTCGGGAAATGGACTGACATCGCTTGTGAAGACCCCAACAATTACGTGGATGGTTTCATCTGCGAGACGAAGTAAGTCTAATAGACTAATATTACCCTGGAACAGGTCACGTTCAGATACTAGAGGTGGTGGATGCTTAAATGCGTGTGTTCAGGCATGAGCGTATTACAGACCAAAGAACAAAAATTCAAGCAGCTTTCAAATGCCTGATGCTTTGTTGTACTGTTTGTTGGACGGTGTGTGTGTGTGTGTGTGTGTGTGTGTGTGTGTGTGTGTGTGTGTGTGTGTGTGTGTGTGTTGTTTTGTGGGGTTTTTTGTTGTTGTTGTTGTTTTTTTGGTTGTTTTTTTTTGTTTTTTGTTTTTTGTTTTTTTTTGGGGGGGGTCTGTTGCCTGTGTGTTCCGTGGGAGGGGGGAGAGGTGGGGAGGGGGGGGGCTGTGTTACTGTCGTGGGCAGTATGTGTACTTAAAGCATGTGTGTGTGTGTGTGTGTGTGTGTGATGTGTGTGAAGTGTGTGTGTGTGTGTGTGTGTGTGTGTGTGTGTGTGTGTGTGTGTGTGTGTGTGTGTGTGTGTGTGTTGTAGGTGCTATCTGTACATCTGTTCTGTCTATCTGTAACTGTTTCTGCTATGTAAATATGTATTCTTTGTCTATGTGTGCATTTATGTGTGTGTGAAAAAGAAAAAGAAAAACAGAATTTAAAAATCCTGATGGGAGTCCTCATAGCCGAGTGGTAAAGCGTTGGACTTTCAAAGCTCGGGTCGTGAGTTGGAATCCTGGCTGGGGCCCAATATTTGTGCTGGCCATTTTCTCGTTGCCCCGTCTTTGATATCACCCCTAAGTGGTGGAAACGGATGTTAAACTCCCAACCATTTAATGCTTTTTAGCTGGTTATTGTTCCCCCCCCCCCCCCCACACACACACACAACAGTACAGACAATGAAGTACAGTTTGTCAGGGAAAAGCATAAGTTGTAATTCATTCATTCAAGGCTGTAGGTGCCCTCTGGCACATGAGGCAGCAGTCAAGGCTTTCCACTTCTGTCGGTTTCCGGCAACTTTCGGCGCTGTGTCCCATGAGAGGTTCCTTGCCTTGAGTTCGCGCTCCATGGTACGTCTCCAGGTCTCTTTTGGTCTGCCTCGTCTTCCTTTCCCTTGCGGAGTCCACCTGATTGCAGTTCTCTGCAGTGAGCTGGTGGAGGGGGGGGGGGGTGGGGGCATTCTCAGCACAGTTATGTTGTAATCTAGTTCCTTATTGCTTCTCCCCCCCCCCTCCACCTCCCTCCCCCCCCCCCCAACAACAGCAATGGCTGATTCCTACCGATAAGCAGTTATTCGTGTTCCCGTCCCCCCCCCCCTCCACCTCCCTCCCCCCCCCCCCAACAACAGCAATGGCTGATTCCTACCGATAAGCAGTTATTCGTGTTCCCGTCCCCCCCCCCTCCACCTCCCCCCCCCCCCCCCCAACAACAGCAATGGCTGATTCCTACCGATAAGCAGTTATTCGTGTTCCCGTCTCCCCCCCCCCCCTTCACCTCCCTCCCCCCCCCCCCCAACAACAGCAATGGCTGATTCCTACCGATAAGCAGTTATTCGTGTTCCCGTCTCCCCCCCCCCCCCCATCCCCATATAACAGGTCGCAACTTCTGTTTCAGAGCCTCTGATGGTGACATTGTGGGATAAAGGCGGCATGTACAGCTTCCAGGGTGTTGGTCAGCAAATCTTCAGGCCTCTGCGTGACGGCATGACACATTGTCGTAACATGAAGAAGAACTTGGCATCCTTTACCCGAAATGAACCGATTGTCTCGATTATTTCACGTAATGATTGTGTTCCACAAAATACGATCATGTGAACACAACCTTAATCATAATGAGCACATAAATAAAAGAGTAAAAACTACATGCTCATATTGTGTTGATCATTGTTTCCAATCTACAGACGGTTTTGAATTACAGTAGTTGAAAGTTTGTCTTAATGAATAACTTATACATCGACAGCTCATCATATTGGCATTTTTTTTCGTGCCTCCCTGATACTGCGATTTTCATCCAACCTCATCAGACATCCATATGATTTTCACGTACATATATATATATATATATATATATATATATATATATATATATTTTTTTTTTTTTTTTTTTTTTGTTTCTTTACTTTTCTAGCCTTATGCTTATTTTACGTGTGCATTATTTGCCAAAATGACGAAAATGATTTGAGGTGATCCGCGTTGTTTTTTGCTGTTGTTTGTTTGTTTTCGGTTTGTTGGGGGTTTTTTTGTTTGTTTGTTTGTTGTTGTTGTTGCTGCTGCTGCTGTTGTTTTTGTTGTTGTTGTTTTGTTTTTTGGTTTTTTGTTGCTATTTCTTTTCGTCGGGTTTGTTTGTTTGTTTGTTTGTTTGTTTGTTTGTTTGTTTGTTTGTTTGTTTGTTTGTTTGAAATTTCAACACAATTTTCATCACACAGGAATGTGCATTTGTGACTAGCTCATGATCTATGGCGCACGGTTGGTGTTGAATTCATTGCCGTGCACCGCTACTGTTTCCATTGCAATACTGAACATGTATCGCAAAACTTGTGGACCCGAAATTTTAACAAAGCAATACGAGTTTAGGTCACTCCCTGAAAACAATCGAATGTTGCAATAGCCGGGATACGAACTCACGACCCGAGCATTAGAAGTCCAACGCTCTGCCATTCGGCCACCCCGGCTCCCCGGTGAGTGAGTGAGTGAGTTTTTAGGGCTTAAAGCCGCGCAAGCCACAAAGACCAATTCGCGGCTAAGTGTGTCTGCACTACATGAAAAAAAAGGTAACGTTGGACAAAGGATGCAAACTGGTCTACGGGGCAATATAAACCTAGGACATGCAGGAGACGCTGCACCTTCATGCTAATTTATCGAACCCGGCTCCCCGGTACACTGGCAGGTTGTAGTACTAAATTTAACCAGAGAACTGGTTCACGTTTGCGCATACATACGTAAACATGCTAAAGCTTTCTGTCTCGTCATTTGCTTTCAGAGCAATACCCACACCTCGGTCCACGAGCTCACATTGCTAGCCATTATGCTGCATCTAAAAATACATTTTAAAAATATGCGAAATAAAAAAGACGCAAAAATTAAAAATAGAAGAAAAAAGAAATAAAATCACAGAATACAACTCTAAACTCTAACTAAATTAAATGCACAAAGCCTCAGAATGCCTACATATTCCCGGGGAGCCGGGGTGGTCGAATGGTAGAGCGTTGGACTTCTAATGCTCGGGTCGTGAGTTCGATCCCGGCTGGGGCAAAATATTTGTGCTGGCTGTTTCATCGTTGCCCCGTCTTTGATATCACCCTATGTGGTGGAAAAGGACGTTAAACACCCACCCACCCACCCACCCACCCATCCCCACCCCCACCCCACCCGCATACATATCTCATATTAGACTCAGGCGTCATAGTCACCCCTAAAAATGCTTCAGTCTAGAAAGAAAATTTACCATGCACAGACCATTCAAGCGCACGTTCCTCACAGGAGTTTTAAAAAAATTGAATGTCTCCTTTCCGCTCATGCCTCACTGGAGTAATGCTAGTCTACTCTCTGTTTAGGCCAGAAAGCCAGCTCACCCAAACCCGCTCACGACACCTTTGCCTCTCTTCTGCGCTAAAAAGTCATAGCTTCACTGGAAGGTTGCCTCCTCTTGATACCAACTGGCATGCACTTTGCCCTACCAAATACAAAAGTCACGAAAATCACGGGGTTTTTTGTTTGTTTTTTTTTCGTGACAACAAAAATCACTAGAAACTAGCACACTGGCAAAACAGGTGACTTCATTCAAACGCTGCACTTGGTCCCAGGCGGAATTTGTGTCCATACACCTGCACCTGTTTTGTTTTGTTTTTGTTCTTTCTCTCTTGTCTTCTTTATTTCACTCGTCCTTCCCACCCCTCCTTCCCTACTTTCCACTCCACTGTTATGTCTCTGTACTGTTACTTCTTGTTATTGAAGCTGTTATATTGTCATGTCTCTGTAATTGTTACTTCTTGTTAGTGAAGCTGTAAGAGAGGTGCTTTGCAAGTACAGTGTTCAACTTAATTTGGTCAATGGATGTTACTCCAGGTTCTTGTGCTCCTTATGTTTCCTTTTTCCCGTGTCTGGTTCAGTGGTATATCTGGTTTCCCTCTCTCTTGCTCCCCCGCTGTCTCCATCTCTCTCTCTCTCTCTCTCTCTCTCTCTCTCTCTCTCACTCTCCCTTTCATCCCACATGAACAAACTCCTGGTTTTTTGTTTGTTTGTTTGTTTTTTCCTTTGTCGTGATCATTTTGCTTTATTGCATTTTGTCTTGGTGCTTTTATGCGCATGACAATAAAAACCTTGAAACTTGAAACCTGCAGAGCAGGGGCGTGCATAGAGGCAATGGCCGTCGATCGAACCTGAAAGCGTATGGCAGCAGGGCCCATGTGAACCAAAACCAACACTGGAACAGTCTCAAAGACAACACTGGGGAGATCACCGAGAGATGGGGTGGACCGCGTATGGGCTTTTCCGAGCGCATAGTTACAATGTTGAACTGAAGTGAACTGACCTGGGCCCGTATGTAAAAGTCGAGGTTAATTTTCCTCACGGCTACGGGCCTAACCCAGACTAGGACAAAAGAAACCAAAAAGCAAAATTAAAAAAAAAAAAAGCGAAGAAATGAAGAAAGAAATCCTTCTATTACGGCTTAGGCACCTTGCTGGAATGGGCCCGCTTCTTGATTTAAAACAAAAACAGAAAATTCAACCGCAGAGCTAGTTTAGTTCGAGGTTAGACCGTGGCTCTAGCCCGGGGTTTAAAGCCCTAACCTCCACTTTAACATACTGCCTTCGTCATTTTGTGTTTCGTCATGCGGTCCTTATCCAAAATTGGAAACGTTTTCCTAAAAGGGCAGGCAGTGTGCAGTCTATGCTGTAACCGTCTGGGCCCCCATGTAAAAGTCGGGGTTAGGGAGTTTAGCCCCGGTTTAGAGACTAACCTCGAACTAAACTAGCTCTAGGGTTAAATTTTCTTGGGTTTTCTGTTTTAAATCAGGAAGCGGGTTCATTCCAGCAAGGTGCCTATGCCGTTATAGAAGGATTTTTGTCCTTTCTGCGCTTCCTTTTTAAGTTGTTTCTCTATAGAGAAACAACTTCATGAGACGGGGCAGATTTTGCTGCGCGCAGCAGCAAGTTTCAGTGATACAAAACAAGACTGTGACGTTTCTCCACACAATACATACTTTCACGCACATAGTGACGTAACGAAACTTGCGTCATAGACACTTGACGTGCACACTATGCTGCTGCGTTCTTTTTGGCGGGAGTTGTGAGACGTGTGTCTGTGTGTGTGTGTGTGTGTGTGTGTGTGTGTGTGTGTGTGTGTGTGTGTGTGTGTGTGAGTGTGTGTGTGT
>JACVVK020000678.1:222500-244358 GCA_018292915.2 Batillaria attramentaria | reverse complement strand
AGGCCAGAATCTACCCCGTCCAGAATCTACCCCGCAGGAACTGGCCTAGGCCTAAATCTACCCGGGTAGAAACTGGACTAGGCCAGAAGCAACATTGGGTTAACTGGCCTGAGCCAGTTTACCCTACCCCCCCCCCCCCCCCCCCGGCCCAGAATCTACCTCCTCCTGTTCTAGGCCAATTTCTCTCCCTGGCCCCGAATGAAATAACATCAGATTGACTATGCGTTTCTTTTTTTTTTAAACAGTATATATGTCTTTGATTACACTTTGAAATAAGAGTACATGTATTGTCTCTAAAATGGTTCATGTAAGTTTTGTTCATGCTAGTTCAAGAGCATTAAATGAATATTTACTTGGTCAAAATATGTTTTAATGTATGCTGCACACACACACATAGACACACGCACACACACACACTCACAAGACTGAGATAGAGATGTTAATTAAATAATTTTAATGTAAACAGTATAACATCAGAGCAGTCTACATAAAAATTGAGTTATCTTCGCCATGGTCTTATCATGACCAAAATGGCCCGCCTGTTGTTGGATTGTCATGACACGCCTGAAGAATGGCATTGACAGGGCTTTTTTGTATCACCTCTTTTTCAGTCTTGCTGTGCACCAGCACGGCCGACTTCAGTTTGTAGCTGGCCGCAAATTGTCGGAAGTTGGACTTTGTGACAGTGCGTTTCCTTTTGTCGGACATACTGTAGATACACTCTGGATATTTCTTTTCCGCCGAGGAAGAAAATGCACAACTTCTCTGTACTTCTGGTCGTCCATGATTGCAGTGATTCAGAATGACAAACTACTTGAACCCTCTCCAAGCTATGCCCCAGGGTTTGTGCGTGCGCTCAGTACAACCAGTTCGCCTCAGTAGTAGTCACTGTAGCAACTGGTGTAGTGAAATTGTGAATTTAGCTCAGTTCAACGAATTCGAATTTAGCTCAGACCAGGGGGTAGATTCGGGGCCAGGGGGGGGGGGGGGGGTAAACTGGCCTAGGCCAGAAACTACCCGGGTTTAAACTGGCCTAGTCCAGTTTCTACTCGGGTAGATTCGGGGCCAGGGGTAGATTCTGGCCTGTTACACCGGCTCCCAGAGGGTGGGTGGGTGTTTGGGGGTTTAACGTCCTTTTCCACCATATACGGGTGATATCAATGACGGGGCAACGATGAAAAAGCCAGTACAAATATTTGGCCCCAGCCGGGATGCGAATTCACGACCCGAGCATCCAGCTCCAAGAGAGAGAGAGAGAGATTTTCTCTGGCAACTACGGGAATAGTATCACAGAGAGAGAGAGGGGGGGGAGGGGGGGTTGAGAACTAACGGAATTGTATCACGGAGACTTTGAGAGAGAAACTCAAGTTTCCTGGGTTATACTACAGTCTTCACAAAAATTTAAGGACCAGTCAAATAATTGGGGGACAGTTTCAATAAATCAGAAAAAAATAAACGAATAAGATTTTCCCCGTAAAATTCGGTAGCAAGGTTAAGGGGTAATTAGTGCACATGGCGACCACTATGTGGATGGCACGTGCGCGTCACACAGCGTGCTTGGCACGTTGAAACCTGCAATTTCGGCAAAACTAGACCGAGTTTCAGTGTTCAGTGAGCGATACCTGGGGCTTTCTGCACGGCAAAAGTGAGATGCAGGTCAAAGAATACATCCTGGTTATGACTGTGCTCATTTGTTTGCCTACATAAACCGCCGTTTCAGCGATGTTCAGCACTACACCAGCATGCCACCATCGACGACAAAGTTGAATGATATTTGCAAGTGGTCCTTAACTTTTTGTGAAGGCTGTATCAGATACATAGTTCATACATAGACCACATCATAAGACGTGTCATACCAAGGGAAGCAGCCCAAAGTCGCACCCGTGGAGTAGGTGAAACTCAGCTGCGTGGCAACAGCTCCCCATTGGGTCCATAGTACACCAGTCTGGGTAGGAGCCGTATAATACCGGAATTGTATCAGTGAGACTTTGGAAGAGAGAGAAAGTTTCGTGAGTTACACTACCAGACACATAGTTCACAACACTGTTCCGGCTGTTTCATACTGAGTGAGACAGATTGAGAGAACTTCTTTGACTGCTAATGACGTCTCACGTCTGTTTCACTGAGTAAAACACAGTCGCGCATTTGTCATGAACTATGTATGTGATAGTATAACTCAGGAAACTGAGTATGTGGTGGAAAAGGACGTTAACCCCCCCCCCCAACGCACCCACCCACTCTCTCTCTCTCTCTCTCTGTGATACAATTCCGTTAATTGTCAAAGGAAATCTCTCTCTCTCTCTCTCTCTCTCAATAACTATATGGCTTTAGTCATCAAAGAAATTCTGTCTGTCAGTCTCACTGAGTAAAACACAGTTGCGAACATTGTCATGAACCAGTATCTGATAGTATGCTCAGGAAACATTGTCTCTGAAAGTCTCCCTGAGACAATACCGTAATTGTCAATCGCTCCCTCTCCTGGTGATAAACTCAGGAAACTTTCTCATAGTCTCCCAGATACAATTCGTTGTCACCCCCCCCCCCCACTCCTGATTACACGTGTTTTGTAGTCAAGAAATTCTCTCAATCTGCCTCACTCAGTATAACACAGTCTCTCCCCCCTCCCCTCTCTGTGATACAATTCCGTTAGTTGTCAAAGAAATCTCTCTCACTCTCTCGCTATCTGAATAATTATATGGCTGTACTCGTCAAAGATATTCTCTCTGACTGTTTCACTGAGCAAAACACAGTCGCGAACTGTGTCATGAACTACATGTATGTGTCTGTCTGATGGCATAACTTTCTTTTCCAAAACCCTCCCGATACAATTTCGTCAGTTGTCAAGAGAGATTTTCTTTGACAACTAATCGAATTTATATCACACAGAGAGGGAGGGGGGGGGGGGCTAAGACTGTGTTGCACTGAGTGAGACGCAGATTGAAAGTACATGTATTTGTTTGACTACTAAAGACGTATAATCATGAGTGTGAGAGAGAGAGACCGGGGGGGGGGGGGGCGGGATTTGACAACTAACGGAATTGTATCGGGGAGACTTTGAGAGAGAAAGTTTCGTGAGTTACGATGCAACCAATGACAATGACAATCTTTTATTCAGCAGGCTCAGAGCCCATAACTGAACACGCACTTGCCTTTGAGAGAGAAAGTTTCGTGATTTATGATGCAACAGAGAGAGAGAGAGAGAGAGAAGGGGGGGGGGGTGCGAGATTTGACAACTACCGGAATTGTATCGGGGAGACTTTTAGAGTCAAAGTTTCTGAGCTATATTCTCAGATATGTAGTTCATGAGAATGTCGCAACTGTGTTTCACTCAGTGAGACAGACAGAATTTCTTTGATGACTTAAGCCATAGAGTTATTCAGAGAGAGAGAGAGAGATTTTCTTTGACAACTAACGGAATTGTATCACAGACAGAGAGAGAGAGGGGGTAGGTGGGTGTTTAGGGGCTTAACGTCTTTTTCCACTACATATCGGGTGATATCAGAGATGGGGCAACGATAAAAAAGCAGCACAAATATTCGGACCCTGCCGAGATACGAACTCACAACCCGAGCACTAGAAGTCCAAACGCTCTACCATTCGGCTACCCGGGAGAGAGAGAGAGAGAGAGAGAATTTCTTTGACAATACTGGTGGAACAGCATCAGAGAGAGAGAGAGGGGGGGGGGTGGGGGGCGGTAGGGGAGATTTGACAACTAATCGATTTATATCAGGGAGACCTTCAGAGGGATATTTCCTGAGGTATACTATCAGATGCATACTAGTTCATGACGAAATCACGACTGTTTACTCAGTGAAACAGACAGAGAGAATTTCTTTGACGAGTGAGGCCATATAATTATTCAGAGAGAGAGGGAGAGAGAGTTGACAACTAACAAAATTGCATCAGGGAGACTTTGAGAGACAAATAACGGAATTGTATCAGGGAGACTGAGAGAGAAAACTTTCCTGAGTTGTTCTCTCAGATACATATTTCATGACTAAATTCGCCTGTGTATTTTACTGAGTGAGACAGACAGAGAATTTCTTTGACGACTATGGCCACCTAGTTATTCAGAGAGAGAGAGAGAGAGAGAGAGAGAGAGAGAGAAATTTTGACCACTAATGGAATTGTATCAGAGAGAGAAAGGGGTGTGGGGGGGGGGTTGACAACTAACGGAATTGTATCAGACTTTGAGAGAGAAAGTTTCGTGAGTTATACTGCCAGAGAGAGAGAGATTTGAGAACTGGGGAGAGAAAGTTTTGTATGTTATACATAACATTGTTCGTGACACAGTTCGCAACTGAGTTTTACTTAGTGAGACAGAGAATTTCACGACCATAGCCATATAATCATTCAGACAGAGAGAGAGAGGGGAGAGAACTAACGCAATTATATCAGGGAGATTTTGGAAAGAAACTTGAGAGAGAGAAGAGAGAGAAGTAGCTTTTGCAACTAACGGAATTATATCACTGAGAGACAAAGAGATTACAACCAACGAAATTGTATCAATGAGACTGGGAAAGAAAGTGTCGTGAGTCATACTACCAGATACCTGTGTTTTACTCAGAGAGAATTTCTTTGACAGGAAAAGCCACATGATTATTCTGAGAGAGAGAGAAGGGGGGGGGGGGATTTTCTTTGGCAACTAACACTAGTAACAGCATTGTATCAGAGAGAGAGAGAGAGAGAGAGATTTGACAACTAACGGAATTGTATCAGGGAGACTTTGGAAGACAGACAGGGAGAACTTCTTTGACAACTACAGCCGTATAATTATTCAAAGAGAGAGAGAGAGAGAGATTTCTTTGACGACTAATGAAATTGCATCAGTGAGTTGGAGAAGGTGTTTCGTAATTTATACCTTCAGAATTAATGGCACAGTGCACGACTGTTTTAGTAACGAGAGAGAGAGAGAGAGAGTTACCGCCAGATTGATATGGAGAACAAAGTTAGATTTTTTCACAGTACTTAAAATTTCCGCATCCACGCAACACGCTTTTCACGTCTTCATCCACAGAGAAGTAAAATTTTAAGTATTTTGAGAAGATGAGATCAGTCAGGGCTTGTTTCACGTAGGTTAAGAAGAAATAGGAAGACAGAGAACCCCAGCTGTCATGAAATACATCAGGTCACCACGCCAGGATCAACGTTTTCTCTTTGATGATATATATATATATATATATATATATATATATATATATATATATATGCCATGAACTACATGTATGTATCTGATGGTACATATATACGAAAGTGGCTCCTTAAAATGTTATCAACTAAAACTGATTATCGGCGACTAATTTGAGAAACGCACTTTACCATTTACTTGTGCAACTGACAGTTGAGGTGGGCATTTATTTCGTAGTTTTCTACAGAAAACTGTTGAGGAAGAATAAAGAGAAGTAGAGCATTTTCTCTAAGTAGTGCATATAGCATTTTACTTTCACGTTTCTTTGATTTCGATGAGTAGCAATAACACAAATAAGTGTGTCCGAGGGGGGTGGGGAGGGGGAGGTCACACAGTCAGTTAAAACCGGTTACGTCGGGTCACACAGGTTCTGGACACAGCCGTGATAAAGAGGTCCATGACGCTGCGCGGGGAGCCGGGGTGGTCGAATGGTAGAGCGTTGGACTTCTAATGCTCGGGTCGTGAGTTCGATCCCCGCTGGGGCCAAATATTTGTGCTGGCTTTTTCATCGTTGCCCCGTCTTTGATATCACCCTATGTGGTGGAAAAGGACGTTAAACCCCAAAACCCACCCACCCCCCATGACGCTGCGCGCGCGTGTCGAGTCTCGGGGGCACACAGGGGAACGGGGCGGGACTAAACAGACCACGTGACCCCCTCCGCCAATGATGGCGCGGGTTGTGGCTAAGCCAGACGAGCGTGAAGAGGGCATTACGTGAGCAGGGACATGGTGCGGGTGTGTTAGCCGTGGGGGTGGGGGGGGGGATCGGGGAGTGGAGGAGGTGGTAAATAATGATAATGAGTTGGTAAGGGTGGGGTGGGGGAGGAGGGTGAGTGAGTATTTTAAGGCTTAACGCCGCGTCAGCGACAAAGACTAATTCGCGGCAGGGGGGGGGGGGGGAGAGATTTCCTTGAAAAGGATACAAGATTACCTGGCTACAATGCCCTTGCTACACTAAAGACACCCCCCCCCCTCCCTGGGCAAACACACTAAGTTACGTAGACCTCTAGTGCTCAGGTCGTAAGTTCGTATCCCGGATGGGGCCAAATATTTGTGCTGGCTTTTTCATCGTTGCCCCGTCTTTGATATCACCCGTATGTGGTGGAAAAGGACGTTAACCCCTCCGGCAAACACCCACCCAACCTCCCCCCTCTCTCTGTCTCTGTGACAATTCCCTTAATTGTCAAAGAAAATTCTCTCTCTCTCTCTCTCTCTGAATAACTATATGGCTTTAGTCATCAAAGAAATTCTGTCTGTCAGTCTCACTGAGTAAAACACAGTTGCGAACATTGTCATGAACCACGTATCTGATAGTACTGCTCAGGAAATATTGTCTCTGAAAGTCTCCCTGAGACAAAACCGTTAATTGTCAAATTGCTCCCTCTCACTGGTGGTATAACTCAGGAAACTTTCTCATAGTCTCCCAGATACAATTCCGTTGTCAAATCCTCCGCCCCCCCCCCCCAACTCATGATTATACGTCTTTTGTAGTCAAAGAAATTCTCTCAATCTGTCTCACTCAGTATAACACAGTCTCTCTCCCCCTCCCTCTCTCTGATACAATTCCGTTAGTTGTCAAAGAAAATCTCTCTCACTCTCTCGCTATCTGAATAATTATATGGCTGTACTCGTCAAAGATATTCTCTCTGTCTGTTTCACTGAGCAAAACACAGTCGCGAACTGTGTAATGAACTACATGTATGTGTCTGATGGATTAACTTTCTCCAAACCCTCCCGATACAATTTCGTCAGTTGTCAAGAGAGAGTAGAGAGATTTTCTTTGACAACTAATGGAATTTGTATCACACAGAGAGGGAGGGGGGGGGCTGAGACTGTGTTGTACTGAGAGACACAGATTGAAAGTATTTGTTTGACTACTAAAGACGTATAATCATGAGTGTGAGAGAGAGAGACCGGGGGGGGGGGGGGATTTGACAACTAACGGAATTGTATCGGGGAGACTTTGAGAGAGAAAGTTTCGTGAGTTACGATGCAACCAATGACAATGACAATCTTTTATTCAGCAGGCTCAGAGCCCATAACTGAACACGCACTTGCCTTTGAGAGAGAAAGTTTCGTGATTTATGATGCAAACCAGATAGAGAGAGAGATGGGGGGGGGGGGGGGGGTGCGAGATTTGACAACTACCGGAATTGTATCGGGGAGAGTTTTAGAGACAAAGTTTCCTGAGCTTTCTCAGATATGTAGTTCATGAGAATGTTCGCAACTGTGCTTCACTCAGTGAGACAGACAGAATTTCTTTGAAGCCATATATAGTTATTCAGAGAGAGAGAGAGAGAGAGAGAGATTTTCTTTGACAACTAACGGAATTGTATCACAGACAGAGAGAGGGGGGGGGGGTAGGTGGGTGTTTAGGGGCTTAACGTCCTTTCCACTACATATCGGGTGATATCAGAGATGGGGCAACGATGAAAAAGCCAGCACAAATATTCGGACCCTGCCGGGATACGAACTCACAACCCGAGCACTAGAAGTCCAACGCTCTACCATTCGGCTACCCGGGAGAGAGAGAGAGAGAGAAAATTTTCTTTGACAATACCGGAACAGCATCACAGAGAGAGAGAGGGGGGGGGGGGGGGAGATTTGACAACTAACCTAATTATTTCAGGGAGACCTTCAGAGGGAAATTTTCTGAGGTATACTATCAGATGCATACTAGTTCATGACGAAATTCGCGACTGTGTTTTACTCAGTGAAACAGACAGAGAGAATTTCTTTGACGAGTGAGGCCATATAATTATTCAGGAGAGAGGGGGAGAGATACTATCTATGCCAACTAAAGGATTTATACTCAGAGTTGACAACTAACAAAATTGCATCAGGGAGACTTTGAGAGACAAATAACGGAACTGTATCAGGGAGACTTTGAGAGAGAAACTTTCCTGAGTTATACTCTCAGATACATAGTTCATGACAAAATTCGCCTGTGTATTTTACTGACTGAGACAATACCGTTAATTGTCGAATCGCTCCCTCTCACTGGTGGTATAACTCAGGAAACTTTCTCATAGTCTCCCAGATACAATTCCGTTGTCAAATTCCCCCCCCCCCCCTCATGATTATACGTCTTTTGTAGTCAAAGAATTTCTCACAATTGCTTTGACGACTATGGCCACCTAGTTATTCAGACAGAGAGAGAGAGAGGGGGGGGGGCAGAGAGAGAGAGAGAGAGAGATTTTGACCACTAATGAAATTGTATCAGAGAGGGTGGGGGGGGGGAGGCAACTAACAGAATTCTATCAGTTAGACTTTGAGACAGAAAGTTTCGTGAGTTATACTGCCAGAGAGAGAGAGAGAGAGAGAGAGATTTGAGAACTGTGCGAGAGAAAGTTTTGTATGTTATACATTGTTCATGACACAGTTCGCAACTGAGTTTTACTTAGTGAGACAGAGAATTTCTTTCATGACCATAGCCATATAATCATTCGGAGAGAGAGGAGAACTAACGCAATTGTATCAGGGAGATTTTGGGAAAGAAAGTTTTATGAGAGAGAGAGAGAGAGATAGCTAACTTTTGCAACTAACGGAATTATATCACTGAGAGACAAAGAGATTACAACCAACGAAATTGTATCAGTGAGACTAGGACAGAAAGTGTCGTGAGTCATACTGCTAGATACCTGTGTTTTACTCAGAGAGAATTTCTTTGACAGGTAAAGCCACATAATTATTCAGAGAGAGAGAGAGAGAGAAGGGGGGGGGGGTGGGGGGGAGGGAAGAGATTTTCTTTGGCAACTAACACTAGTAACAGCATTGTATCAGAGAGAGAGAGAGGGGGGAGCTGACCTACCCCCTTCCCTTCCCATTTCTGTCTTTCAGTGGTCACAATGAAGAAAGTCATTTTTAAAACCTGTATCAAGCGGCTTGAAGGAAGAGAGAGTGGGATAAAAAGAGCTTCCCTTTCCTCCCCCCCCCCCCACCCGACCCCTTCACCCCCGCAGTTTAATTGGTTTACAATCGCTGATAGATTTCACAGGTAAGTGTCAATTGCCATTCGCGTAGGATAGCGATACTGCGCGAGTTGTGATGTGAGGCGACACATTGGTGCTGATTGGTCTGCGCTCAACAAGTCAACCTCGCTTGTGTAGCGGCCAGTTTTGGCCATCACTTTATTGCCCTGGTGACAGCTATGTGAGACTTTCTCATGGCCGAGTGAGAAGGTATCTACCATGAACACCACCACTACGCTCCATCAAAAGAAAGCTCTCTTTCTCTCTCTGTCTCTTCTCTGTCTCTCTCTGTGTGTGTCTCTCTCTCCCGTAGACCGCCCCCCCCCCCACGCCCCATGACATAATCGGGCTGGACAAAGTGGGGCTGGGCGGAGCCAAGGCCTACACAATACACAACACTTAAGCGATCGCCCAATGAGCCGTCTCCATCTTTTCGGCGAGTGATAATGAAACTTCAACAGCTAACCAGTCAGCAAACCAGCGACCAATGCAGGTTGTCAATTCGCACGTGTATAGGTATCTTGGATTGTACGTCTCTACCAGGCTTTGCTTCTCTGAAGCCTTTGCTGATCTTGATCTGATGGGACTTCGGTATATGCTGAGAGAATTGGATCCTGAAGGAGAGAGAAAGAGAGAGTTATGCAGATGGTTTAATTAGGCGCACGATGCAGCAAGGGTAGCGGTACCAGTTACTGACTCTTCTGTTCAACTACTGGTATCTCTATTTCATAGTTACTTTCAGAGAACTGTTGAAGAATACAAAAAGAGAGGGGATTCTGGCTTCGGTTTAACGTTCTTTCTACCAGGTGAAACGGAACAAATGAAATGGCAGAATATGTTGGCTCTCACATGTTCGGATATACTGCAAAAGAATGAATGTAACTGCTGTAATTTTTTTTAAAGTGTTAAACCTAGGAGCGTCTTGCCTTTTGACCACTTTCACCAGAGAGAAAGAGACTTTTGTTCTGGCCGCAGACAGAGAGAAAAAGAGAGGGACTGCTTTGACGGGTTTTTAAAAAAAATCGAGAGGGAGAGGGGGCAGTCTGTTGACAAGAAAGAACAAGACGGGGGAGATTTTTCTTTGGCTGAGAAAGGGAATTTCTTGAGAAGAGCGTTTGGTGGTGTTGTTGTTGTTGTCTGTATGTGTGTGTTGGGTTTTGTTTGTTTGTTTGTTTGTGTTTGGTGTGTATGCTTTTTTTCTTCTTTTTTTTTTTTTTTTTTTAGTGAGGGTTAGTTGTAATTTAAAAAACGTGTTTAAACCTAAAAGCGTCTTGCCTTTTTACCACTTTCACCAGAGAGAAAGAGACTTGTTCTGGCCATAGACAGAGAGAAAGAGAGGGGCTGCTTTGACGAGCGAAAAAAAAAAAGAAAGAAAGGATAGTTTCTCGAGAGGGAGAGGGCCGGGGCGGGGGCAGTTTGCTGACAAGTAAGAACAAGACGGGGGAGAATTTTCTGTGGCTGAGAAAGCGAATTTCTTGGTGTTGGTGTTGTTTGTTGTTGTTGTGTTTGTGTTTTGGGGTTTTGTTTTTGTGTGTATGCTTTTTTAAGGGAGGGTTAGTGGGGAGCGTTTCTTTTTTTATCCTTAAAAGATCACCTGTCTATAACGTCCTTGCTACTGTACAGATTCCCTCCCTCCACACCCCGACAAACACACACACTGCATAGACTTCATCATTTAACAAACAATAATCAATGACAAACGGAAGAGCTACTGATGGAAGTAGTGATTAAAACAATATTCTGGCAATTAGCAATGGTTTGTAGACACTGGTAGACGCTCGTTGGTCAAGAAACTCAATTACTGAACTGATAAAATAAAACACACACAAAGGTGTACTACAAGGGAAAAAAAGAGAGAGAGAGAGAGATTGAAACGTTCGGAAAGAGTAAGTATCGAATGGAGAGAGAGAGAGAGAGAGAGAAAATTATATTCAGTCGATTTACAAGGTTTACAATCCTTGAAAAAATTACTGAAACGAACCGTTTGGTTTGAAGAGAAATCCGTCATTAAATCCTAACCCTACCTTAACCCTAACTCCTAACCCTAACCTCAGTGTATGCTGAGAGAATCGGATCCCGAGAGAGAGAGAGAGAGAGCGTTATGTCGATTTAATTAGGCGCACGGTGCAGCAAGATTCGGTAGCAGTACCAGTTACTAAGTCTTCTGTTCAACTATTGGTGTCTATCTTATTTCATAGTAACTTCAGGGAAATGGTGAAGAATACAAAAAGACAGGGGACTGGATTCGGTTTAACGTTCTTCTGTACCAGGTGAAACGGAACAAATAACAAGGCAGAAAAACTCATTCCCGTGTTAAAGTAGTTTGGCATCACCTAGAGATTTCACAGGTAAGTGCCAACAGGCAACTTGTGTACTGAGTGAACCACGTGCGCAGGAGAGCGAGTTGTGATGTGAGACGATACGGTCCAGTGATGCTGCTTGATCTGCACTGATTAACTTTGCTTTGTGCAGCCGTCAGAGCGGACCTTTAGTCTATTCAGTCCTCTGGTGACAGCACCGTGAGACTGTCTCATATGGCCGAGTTAGAAATGAACACTACCATTACGTTCCCTTAAAAAAAATGTCAACAACATGAAAAAACACACCCAACTCTCTTTACAAGAAACCTATTTCTCAGCCTCAGGAAAATCTAAGATCAACAAGATCAACTTGTACTAAACAGCGCGACGGCGGGAGTTGGCCTACCCCCCTCCCTTCCCATTTCTGTCATTCAGTGATCACAATGAAGAAAGTCAGTTTCAAAAACTGTATCAAGCGGCCTGAAGGAAGAGAGAGTGGGATACAGACCCCCCTCCCCCTCCCCACACACCGACCCCTTCACCCCGCAGTTTAATTATTTTACAATCACCGATAGATTTCAGTTCACAAGTAAGTGTCAATTGCCATCTCGTACATGTACTTCAATATGAATACAACAGCAGTGCGTGTAGCCATCCTTAATTCTGCAATAAACATTGACTAGAAAGTCTACATCTACAATGCGTATTTTCGTGTTCCGTCGTGGTACTGATCGGTGCACAATTTATTTCCGATTGAATATTTCTTGTTCACTCCCGCCGTCCTTTAACTGACTTTTTGTGATCAAGTTCTGGGGTGGGGGGGGGGGGGGCTCTGTTCCTCTCTGTTTCTTCTCTCCCGGCCCCCCACCTTCATCAACGCCGTGTGATACAATGTGTCTCCTCATAATATCGTCATAGACTCTCTCTCTCTCTCTCTTCTATGGTATCACCCATGGAAAATTACTTGAAACTCCCGAACGCCCTCCCTGTCTCTCTCTTACATGGTGGAAAAGGACGTTACACCCCCAAACACCCACCCACATATCCCTCTTCCTCTCTCTCTCTCTCATGCGGAGACCGCATGCGCACAGGTGGGCGTGAGGACTTTACTGCCCGGGTGGGCCAGACACAGTTACCGGCTGCTTGGAGGAAGGACGTGATACCCGCCACAGGCAATCCCCCCTTGTAAGATGGCTCCGCGAAGCGCCGCGCTAAAACGGGACATGACGTCGCACCTCGGCCAGTGGGTAAGAAAACCCCCGCTGTTCGGCCAGGCGTGTCGGCGGCAGGCGGTAGCGGCGCTGGTAGAAATAAACACAGACGATCAGGCCTGGCCCGTGTCAACGACACGAGCGCGAACGATAGTGGTGTTATACTGACTTAACTTCTGGTGCGATTTATGTTAATGCTAAACAGTGCTCACATATAATATCGAGGGCCTTGCGAGACCACGAAAATGACGTAAGAACATTTGTTGAGGGTTATGACTTAGCCCTATTAGTAGAAACATTTGCCAATGTTTTTCCATCCCACCTATTCCGGCCACTACACGATGTTTTTTGAAGAGCGGAGTAAAGTTGTCGGAGTCTACCACTGGCCGCTTTTCGGAGGGTGTAAGGCGAAGGCCTTGGGGTACAACTTTCTTCTCTGTCACCTCCCAAAAACTACACCTACGGCACTGGCACCGAAAACCCACCTATAATAGTTTTGTTTTCATTTCCATCCCGGAAAACTTAAGTTTAAAACCAATATTTCGGAAACAGTTAAAAGCTTCTCTCCGTGCAAGCTTTCTTTACAGAATTAAATCTATGAGGCGCCATTTGCACGAAGCAGACCTGAGGCCGAAGCTCGTTGTTGAACAGTAAATGTATCGCCGCATTGTTTGTGCTTTTGGCACGTACGAAACTGCTCTAAAGGTGTCATCTCAGTTTATTAAACCTATCTTGTTGACTAACCTTAGTTCTCAAAGCCGAGTTTTTGCGTAAAGTTGAGATGTAAAACCAAGCTTAAGCTTTGGTGCACAGCTACAAAACGGTATGGTGCAAACTACTGACGTCGCTCCATGTGAAATCAGTGGGGGAATGGGCCCTTCAGTCCCCCTTGGCTTCTTTGGTAAGGAATGTAAGTGAAATGTTTGTTTCGTTGTCTGAGCATTTAGTCATGTTCATCTGCGAAACGATTACACTGGTGACCATTTCTATGCGTTTTCCCATCATTTGCTTGTTCCAGAGTTCTAACCAGTATCGCTATGCTGAGTTGCTGACACAGGCACATGCCGCTGCAGAAATGATCTCAGTAATAGACGACTTCCCGTTTGGAGAATCTTTTGTTAGATTTGCGAGGTCTGTGTCCACAAATCGGCAAAAAATCGGCACATGTTGATATTTAGTGATAGCCGTAAAATGATTTCAAATCAGCTGAGCTATCCGAAACTACTCGATTTCACGGCTTCGCAGCCGGCAAGGAAACAGTAAACGAAAGTCAAGCGGAAAACAATACTGATTAGGAAGGAACTTAGTGCGTTTGTGAAATTAATTGATTTGAGTATGACAATGTTGTGGCACTGAAAATTTGCAAAGCAGCTTTTTGTACTAACAGTGATGTAATGATGCTGGAGGTATACCTCCTTCCATCTAACTCTGTGTACTATCGTGACTGACACGGGCATAGAGAACGGGGTTTGCTTTGTTGAACAATGTATACTAATGATTAGCCGGACTTGCAAGAACTGTTTCCAGAAGCTAGAGAGTGGGATAAAGAGCTTCCCCCCCCCACCCGACCCCTTCACCCCCGCAGTTTAATTGGTTTACAATCGCTGATAGATTTCACAGGTAAGTGTCAATTGCCATTCGCGTAGGATAGCGATACTGCGCGAGTTGTGATGTGAGGCGACACATTGGTGCTGATTGGTCTGCGCTCAACAAGTCAACCTCGCTTGTGTAGCGGCCAGTTTTGGCCATCACTTTATTGCCCTGATGATAGCTATGTGAGACTTTCTCATGGCCGAGTGAGAAGGTATCTACCATGAACACCACCACTACGCTCCATCAAAAGAAAGCCCTCTTTCTCTCTCTGTCTCTCTCTCTCTCTCTCCAGTAGACCGCCCCCCCCCCCCCGAATGACGTAATCGGGCTGGACAAAGTGGGGCTGGGCGGAGCCAAGGCCTACACAATACACAACACTTAAGCCATCGCCCAGTGAGCCGTCTCCATTTTTTCGGCGAGTGATAATGAAACTTCAACAGCAAACCAGTCAGCAAACCAGCCGACCAATGCAGGTTGTCAATTCGCACGTGTATAGGTATCTTGGATTGTACGTCTATGCTGAGAGAATTGGGTCCTGAAAGAGAGAGAGAGAGAGAGTTATGCCGATGGTTTAATTAGGTGCACGATGCAGCAAGAGTCGGTAGCGGTACCAGTTACTGACTCTTCTGTTCAACTACTGGTATCTCTATTTCATAGTTACTTTCAGAGAACTGTTGAAGAATACAAAAAGAGAGGGGATTGGCTTCGGTTTAACGTTCTTCTCTACCAGGTCAAACGGAACAAATGAAATGGCAGAAAATATTTTTGTCTCTCACAAGTTCGGATATGCTGCAAAAGAATAAACATAACTGCTGTAATAAAAAAAAAAGTATTTAAACCTAGGAGCGTCTTGCCTTTTTACCACTTTCACCAGAGAGAAAGAGACTTTTGTTCTGGCCACAGACAGAGAGAAAGAGAGAGGGGCTGCTTTGACGAGCTAAAAAAAAAATAATAAAAAAGATTTTCTAGAGGGAGAGGGGGAAGTCAGCTGACAAGAAAGAACAAGACGGGGGAGATTTTTCTGTGGCTGAGAAAGGGAATTTCTTGAGAAGAGCGTTTGTTGTTGTTGTTGTTGTTTCTTGTTTTGTGTGTGTGTGTGTTGGGTGTTTGTTTATTTGTTTGTTTGTTTTGTGTGCATGCTTTTTGTGAGGGTTAGCTGTAATTTAAAAAAGTGTTTTAGCCTAGGAGCGTCTTGCCTTTTTACCACTTTCACCAGACAGAAAGACATTTTTATTCTGGCCACAGAGAGAAAAAAGAGAGGGACTGCTTTGATGAGCTACCAAAAAAAAAAAGAAAAAAAAGGTTAGTTTCTCGAGACGGAGAGGTGGCAGTCTGCTGACAAGAAAGAACGAGACAGGGGAAATTTACCAGTGGTTGAGAAAGGGAATTTCTTGAGAAGAGCGGGTTTTTTTGTTGTTGTTGTTGTTTGTTGTGTGTTTTGGGTTTTTGTTTGTTTGTTTTGTTGTGTGTGTGTGAATGCTTTTTTTCCTTATTTAAGGGAGGGTTATTGGGGAGCGTTTATTTTTTGTCCTTTAAAGATTTCCTGTCTACAACACTACAGATTCCCTCCTGCCATCCCCCGACAAACAAACACACTAATTTGCATAGATTTCATCATTTAACAAACAATTATCAATGACACACGGAAAAGCTACTGATGGAAGTAGTGATTAAAACATTATTCTGGCAATTAGCAATGGTATGTTGATACTGGAAGTAAAAGTGAAGACACAAACGCTCGTTGGTCAAGAAACTCAGTTACTGAATAGAATGAAACGTATACAAAGGTATACTACATGGGGGGGGGGGGGGGAGTTCGGACAGAGTAAGCATCGAATGGAAAAACAGAAAAAAAATAAAAGAATAATAATATTCAGTCGATTTACAAGTTGTACAATCCTTGAAAAAATTAAAACGAACTGTTGGGTTAGAAGACAAATCCGCCATTAAATCAGAGGAGATTAACCCCTAGCAAACCCTAGGCGGTTCTTAATGCATCAATCACGAGTATAATCAAAGTACAACACCCCCACTAAGCAACATTAAAATCCATGCAGACTTAAATCAAATATGATTATTTTTTAATGTGAACGCCATTGGTGCAAAACCCAAAATTATTTGATAGAGTTTGAGTTGATATGTAGTTTAAATCGGGGGGTTGGGGAAGGGGGACATGCTATCATCTTCCCATTGTCTGTCTGTCTGTCTCTCCTTTGATATCATCGATACGTGGTGGAAAAGGACGTTAACCCCTAAACACACACACACACACACTCCCCCCCCCCCCTTGCTCGTCTTCGGTATCATTCATACATGGTAGAACCGTTTACTCCCAAGTACCCCCCCCCCCACCACCACCACCCCCCACCCACACACACCCAGTTATTCATGCCGGCCGGGTGATCAAATGTGAGTCCTTAAATCAAAAATGATTTTTTTAAATGTGTAACGCCATTGAAGCACAACCCCAAATTACTTGGTAGGGTTTGAGTTGATATGTCGTTTAAATCGGGGGGTTGGGACAGGGGGAGGGGGACATGCTATTATCTTCCCATTGTCCGTCTGTCCGTCCCTTTCTCCCTCCCTCTATCTCTCTCTTTGCTCGTGTTTGATATCATCCATACGTGGTGGAAAAGGACGTTAACTCCCAAATACCCCCCCCCCCCACACACACACCCAGTCATTTGAGCCGGGTGATCAAATGTGACTTGTCATAATGTAGCAGAAACGCTCTCTCTCTCTCTCTCTCTCTCGTCTTTGATATTATCGATAGGTGGTGGAAAAGGACGTTAACTCCCAAATACACACTCTCTCTCTTTAGACTTTGTATGCGAAAATCCGACAATATTAACCCCTAGCAACCCCTAGGCGGTTCTTGCTGCAGCAAACACAAGTATAACCAAAGTGCAACACTCCCACTAAGCAACATTAAAATCCATACAGGCTTAATCAAAATACATGTACATTTTTTTGTTGTTGTATGTGTAACGTCATTGGTGTACAACCCAAAAATTACTTGGTAGGGTTTGAGTTGAAATGTAGTTTAAATCGGGGGGTTGGGGCAGGGGGACATGCTATCATCTTCCCATTGTCTGTCTGTCTCTCTCTCTCTCTCTCTCTCTCGCGCGCGCGCTCTCTCCTTTGAGATCATCGATACGTGGTGGAAAGGACGTTACCCCTAAACGCACTCTCTCTCTCTCTCTCTCGCGCGCGCGCGCGCTCTCCTTTGAGATCATCGATACGTGGTGAAAACGGACGTTACCCCTAAACGCTCTCTCTCTCTCTCTCGTGTCTTTGGTATTATCGATACGTGGTGGAAAAGGACGCAAACTCCCAAATACACACACTCTCTCTCTTTAGACTCTCTACGCGAAAATCAGGCAATATTAACCCCAAGCAACCCCTAGGAGGTTCTTGCTGCAGCAAACACGAGTATAATCACATTAAAATCCATGCAGGCACAATCAAAATACGATTTTTTGTTTGTTTGTTGTTGTTGTATGTGTAACGCCACTGGTGTACAACCCCAAAATTACTTGGTAGGTTTTGAATTGATATGTCGTTTAAATCGGGGGGTTGGGGCAGGGGGGTATGCTATTATCTTCCCAAGGTGGCCGCACGGACTAATCTGAACACAAAGTCGCCGCGCAGGATACATAAAAATACACACCTCAAAAGCTAGGGACGAAGCTCGGGCTGGTGGGGAGCCGTTTAGCGAACTGTCTGTACATGTGATGAATATTATTTCCCCTCATGCTATGTCATCTTGCCAAACTTGCGCCGGAAAATGGAAGAAAAAAAAATGGCGGGGGGGGGGGGGGGGCAAGGAAACATACTGTTTTTGAGCCTGTTTTGCTCTACAAGATAATATGTAGTTTAAATCGGGGGGGGGGGGGGGGTTGGGGCAGGGAGACATGCTATCATCTTCCCATTGTCTGTCTGTCCGTCCGCGGCCGGCCGGCCCGCCCGCCCTCTCTCTTTGCTCGTCTTTGGTATTATCCATACGTAATGGAAAAGGACGTTAACTCCCAAATACCCCTTCCCCCCCCCCACACACACACACGCCCAGTCATTCATGTCGGGTGATCAAAGGTGACTTCTCATAATGTAGCAGAAATGCTCTCCATCTCTCTCTCTCGTCTTTGATATTATCGATACGTTGTGGAAAAGGACGTTAACTCCCAAATACACACACTCTCCTTAGACTCTCTGTGCGAAAATCAGGCAATATTAACCCCTAGCAACCCCTAGGCGGTTCTTGTTGCAGGAAACACGAGTATAATCAAAGTGCAATACTCCCACTAAGCGGCAACATTAAAATGCAGGCTTAATCAAAATATGATTTGTTTTTTGTTGTATGTGTAACGCCATTGATGTACAAGCCCAAAACTACTTGGAAGGGTTTGATTTGATATGTCGTTTTAATCGGGGGTTGGGGCAGGGGGAAGGGGACATGCTATTATCTTCCCATTGCCAACTACAAGAAGGTGGCCGCACGGACTAATATGAACACAAAGTCGCCGCGCAGGATACATAAAAGTACACGCCTCAAAAATTAGGGACGAAGCTCCGGCTGGTGGGAAGTGCGCGTGTTTAGGTCAAAGCCAGGCCTAATTGACTAGTCAGCACCAGTGTACTGTTTTGCCTCACACCACAATTCCTGCCATCATGCGCCTGGTCCGGTATAAGTTGGCAGTTGACGCTTACCTGTGGAATCTGGCAGTGATTGCGTGCTATCGGAACTCGGGGGTGTCCAGTTGGTTCTGACGTTGCACGTACACAGTCAGCGCTGGGTGGGTGAGTGGGTGGGTGTATGAGGCTTTAGCGTCTTTTTCCACCACGTACGGATGCCATAAAGCGTATTTTCGTGTTGTTTCCATGTGGCACTGATTAGTGCACAATTTATTTCCGATAGAATGTTTCTTGTTCACTCTCGCCGTCTTTCAACTGAGTTTTTTTGTGATCACATGTGTTTGCGGGGGGGGGGGGGGGGGGGCTCTGTCCCCGTCTATCTCTCTGTCTTCTCTCCCCGCCCCAACCTTCATCAACGCCGTGTGATACAATGTGTCTCCTCATAATATCGTCATAGACACCCTCTCCCTCTCTCGTCTTTGATATCAACCATGGAAAATGACATTAAACTCCCAAACACCCTACCCGTCTCTCTCTCAAAGCTGAGTTGAATTTTCAAATTTGGTGAACCAGAGCAATAGACTAAAGGTCCACTATGACAGCTGCACATAGCGAAGTTGAATTGTTGATTGCAGATCAAGCAGCACCAATCGACCGTGTCCCCTCACCTCACACCTCACTCTCTTGCGCTCGTGGTTCAGTACACAAGTTGCAAATTTGCACTTACCTGTGAAATCTCTAGGTGATGCCAAGCTACTTTACCATACCACGGGGATGTCGTTTTGGTTATTCCAGTGCTTCACGTGCACCTTTTAGTGAACCTTTCCCTTGCAGCTGCAGTTGTAAACAATAGCACTGTTTGCAGCTGTCCCTCATTCTGTGTTTGATATTGACTACTCCACAGGAATATCCATACCGCGCATTTTTGTGTTCCCCTTTTCCCATGTAACGCCGATCCATGCACATTTCTGACAAATCTCTTTTAAAACTGACTTTCTTCATTGTGATCACTGAAAGACAGAAATGGGTAGAGGAGGGGCGCAGGCACAGTGGTTAAGTGTGAGTGAGTGTGTGTGTGTGTGGGGGGGGGGGCTTAACGTCCTTTTCCACCACGTACGGGTGAAACCAAAGACGAGGCAACCTAAAAATGACACAGGGGATGCATGTTTTATTTTGCTTGTGTATTTTTCTAATCACAGAGAGGGAGAGAGAGAGAGGGCAGGTGGGTGGATGTATCAGAGTTTTACGTCCTTTTAGCGCACCTACGGGTGGAATCAAAGACGAGGCAACCTAAATATGACAGGGAATGCGTGTTTTTTTTATTGTGCGTTTTTCTTACACAGAGAGAGAGAGAGAGGGGCGGGGGGGGGGGTGTTTGGGGTTTAATGTCCTTTTTCACCACATAGAGTGATATCAAAGAAAAAGCCAGCACAAATATTTGGCCCCAGCCGGGAGAGAGAGAGAGGATGGATTGGTGTTTAGGAGTTTTACGTCTTTTTCCACCACGTAGGGGTGATATCAAACACGGGGCAACGAGAAAATGGCCAGCACAAATATTTGGCCCCAGCCGGGATTCGAACTCACGACCCGAACATTGAAAGTCCAACACTATCATTTGACCACCCCTGCTCCCCAAGAGAGAGAGAGAGAGAGGTACATGTACAAACCAGATGAAGGTAAAGTGGAGACAAACGTTTTCTTAGTTGAATGGACATGCCTGTCGCTTTAAGGCTCCGTACACAAACTTTGCAAGACTGTACAGCACGTCAGTATTACTAGTCATGAGGAGGCTTGATAATTTTGACAGGTGAGATTTCCCTGAGGCTGAAGAAAGAGGGTTTCTTGCAGAGAGAGGTGTTTTGTTTCTGTTTTAGGCAGCGTAATGGTAGTGTTCATGGCAGATGCCTTTTCACTCAGCAGTGAGAGTCTCGCGGTACTGTCACTGGAGCAAGAGACTAAAGGTCCACTCTGACGGCTGCACAAAGCAAGGTTGAATTGTTGAGTCTTGATCAAGCAGCACCAATGGACCTTGTAGCGTCACATCACAACTCGCTCTCCTGCGCGCGTGGCTCAGTACACAAGTTGCCAGTTGGCACTTACCTGTGAAATCTTTAGGTGATGCCAAACTGATTTAACGCGGGGATGTCGTCTTGGTTACTCCAATGCTTCACGTGCACTGTTTAGTGAACCCTTCCCTTGAAGTTGCAGTTGCAAACAATAGCACTATTTGCAAATGTCCCTCATTCTGCATTTAACATTGACTAGATATTTTACAGCAGTATCCATACATCGTATTTTTGTGTTCCCCTTTTTTTTTGGTGTAACGCCGGTCAACGGACATTTCTGACAGAAACCTCTTTTTAAAATGACTTTCTTCATTGTGGCCACTGAAAAACAGACACAGGAAGGGTAGGTGAGTTGGCCAACTTCTGCCGTGGCGCTGTTCAGTACAAGTTGATAGTTTTCAGTGTGGGGTGGTGTTTGGTGGTGTTTGAGGGTTTAACGTCCATTTCCACCAACTACGGGTGGAATCAAAGACGAGGTAACCTAAAAATGACACTGGGGGTGCGCGTTTCATTGTGTTTATTTTCCTTATCAGAGAGAGAGAAACCAAATAAAGATTATAAACTTCTGAGACAAACTTCTTTTTTTTTTGTTGTTGTTGAATGCACATGCTCATTGCTTTAAAGTTCTACAATCTGAGCAAAAAGCTGTAAACATTGCGTTTAAAAAAAAAAAGCGAATCCTTCGACTGTGCATAATCCAAGCAACTCTGTAACAGTTGCAGAGTTTTCAGCGCTTCGGGGATGCTTATAAAACCAAAGCACGAGTTTGCTGTGACATTATTTGGCTCTTGGTTAGTGAGCGAGACACAGTGCTAGAGTGTCTAGCGGATGTTTAGTGCTGCACGATCTTTCTCGCTCAGTGTCAAAACGTAAACTGAGCTGTGAAATCAGGCTGCC
>JACVVK020000678.1:197500-217500 GCA_018292915.2 Batillaria attramentaria | reverse complement strand
ACCACACGCCAAAGACATCAGCTCGGTCCGCTTACACTCAACCTGTCGGTCCAGAACCAGGCTGTAATCCAAGTACAGGAGCATCGCTTACTGGGGGTTATTGTCGACTGTCAGTTAAAGTGGCAATCCCATATCAGTTCCGTTTGTAAGTCGGTCTCTAGACACTTGTTCTTACTATCTAAACTGACGGCGACGCACGAAAGCTCTTTTATAACGCCCACATCAGGTCTCATATTGACTATGCCTCAACACTATGGGACGGAAGTAGCGAAGTCCACTTGAAAAGATTAAACTCCCTACACAGAAGAGCGGCGAAACAGATCCTCCCCGACCCGAACCTGTCTACCGATGAAAGAATGAAAAAAACTAGAAATGCTTCCTCTCACAATTTAAAACACCTGGAATTTAGCAAACTAGTACTGATGTTTAAAGTTTGGAGGGGGGATCTACCGGAGTACCTCTGCAACTTTTTCTCTGTTTCGAACTCCAGATATTCTACTCACAGGCTGAACTTTACCACCCCACTCCCCTGAATTGATATTTTTAAATCCAGCCTGTCTTTCTCAGGTCCCTCCCTATGGAATAATCTCTGCAATTAAATCTGCACCGTCGCTCTCCTCTTTCAAGGAGAGCCTTCTCAAGTATTTACTTTCATGCTCGGATCCCTGAATGTTCTGCCGTGTGTACCCTCGATGTTGCTTGATAACAGTTATAGGTTTTTCTAGGTTGTTAAAAGATCCATGTCTCCACACACCTGAGTGTTCTGTCGTATGTATCCTGGATGTTACTTGTTAGCAATTATAGGTCTTGTTTAAGTAGTTGAAAGATTGTCTCCACACACCTGAGTATTCTGTCGTATGCATCTGGATTTTACTTTCTAGCAGTTACGGGCTTTATTTAGGTAGTCGAGCGTATTAGAGCATGACATGTAATTTTGCCATGTACGTCAGACTGATATTCTCACGCTGACTTGATATTATCTTACTTTTAGTCTAATAGTTTGTTTGTTTGTTGTTTTTAGTTTGTTTGTTTTTTCTCATTCTACTGTTTTGTTTTGTTTGTCTTTTGCTTGGTTTGTTTGGTTTTGGTCTTTTTTTTTTTTCTTCTCTTTTTTTTTTGGGGGGGGGGGGGGTCTGTTCTTGGGGGGTGGGGATGGGGTCTCTTGACTCTGCACTTGTTTTACATTTTCATTTTGTAGTTTAGCAACGGCAAATTACAAACTGGCACGTGTGCTACAATTTCTACCGTTGAAAAATAAAGTTTCATTGTCATTGTTGCAAAGACAAACACCAAATTTCTATTACTGTCTTCACTTGTTCCCATGTTCAGTCATGTGTCAATGTGAGGACAGGGGATTTAGAGCAATTCTTATTGACTTTAAAAAAGAAAGAAAGAAAAAAAAAGGCATTTTATTTCCAACAACTGGTTGGGAATATATTATCTGCCGTGTGCTGCCCTCCCCTTTCCTACATTCCCGTGAGGAAAGAAACTCAAGAAACCTAATGATGGAGTGCACTGTAATTGTCTGACAGCTATACAGGTAAGAAAGTAAAATTGATTCGGGACAGTCGGCTCAGTTTGTGGCGTTCTTTCAATGTGAGTATGATAATTATATAGACGCGTCGTGCCCCACAGCAGTAAGTCAAACCTGAGATATACGCTTTTTTAGGGGAAAAATAATAAATGCCAAGTGGTTTTATTACCGTTAGACCTATTGGAGTAAGACTGGTTTGGAATTCGCGTGGATTCACCACGTTTTTACAAAGTTGAAACTCCTATGGATTGCGGAGCCCAACGTACAGCCGCCATCTTGTTTCTAATGTCAACATGTGAATCCGATCGTCTTTGAGCATTAATTGTCCAGTATATTTACTTCTGAGTATTTACGAAGAAACTTTTTATTCCAAAAAACGCGCGAAATCTGAAAAATACTCAGTTTGGGTGGATTTATTTACAAAATTGCGACCAGCGATACGTTCTTTCCATCAAGAGCTCCAGGAAGGGAGGCAATTTGTGACTGGTTCCCCGACCAGTCGACTCTCCAAAAATCCTTTTCTCACATGTTTTGTCCAGCCTGACCACATTTCTTATATTCAGATTTATAAACACTGGGTACTTCTAATTTCTTCGGAACCCTCCATTAGTCGAAAAGGTGAGGTCGGTTACCGTGCACTCCCCCGGCGACTCTATTAGACCAGTTTAGACCAATTAATGAACCTTGGGGTGTGCTGAGCACATTAGATCATTGTTCCCAAAAATCGGCTGGGTTGCACCAAGAGTTACAGCCCTTTAAGTGAGGGTACTGTCCGCGCTCACTGACCACACGCACCATAATGTATTCCTTATTATTAAACAACGCGATTGCCATGATGTGCTTGTTCTAATGCTACTTGCTTGACTTTTCTACTTTTATGGATACCTTCAAGCGAAGTTTTACCAACAGAACTATTGCGAATCAATACTTCTTCAGAGAATAGTTACATGCTCCATGCAGAAGTGGAAAATGTCGAGTAGGTTGCACTTAAACTAGCACATCATTGCACTCTTTGTTTTAGGTCTTAATATAATCAAGGAAAAAACACCATTTTCTCTTGTTTACATCAAATGTATCATATCGGTCAGCAATCCTTTGTCTCGGAGAACTCAAGCGGGGTATCTGCATTATAACAAACATGGTAATTTGATATTGCACTGTGCCTGGGATTCACAGTATAAAATTTAAGCTCCTACCCCCATCATGTCGAAGTACTAGACATGTCTTTTATGAACACCTTCAAGCAATGTTTTACCGAAAGAACTACTACAAATCAGATCATCAGAGAAAATAATGAATTGCTCCAGACAAACGTTGAAAAAGTCAGGTAGGATGCATACAACTAGCACATTACCTACGGCAATCTCGTATTATCGTCTTAACAAAATCAACGAAAAAAACGTCAGTATCTCCTTGCTTAAATGAAATGTACCATATCTGTCAGCAATGTTTTGTCCTATAGAACTGAAGAGAAGTCTCTGGGTTGTTTCCAGCCTGGCTCTATGATGCTGAGACGTGTCTGGGTGTCACAGCATCAGATGTAAGTTCCCCCCTCCCAAAACTGTTGAATTTCAGGAGGACATCTCTTATATGGTTAGTTCCAAATCCAAGCGATGTTTTGCAGCGCGAAAGCTTCAATGCACCCCACCTGACGTCTACAGGGCCGCGTTTCTTAAGGCGAGCGTTCCGAAACGTTCCGGGGCGCTTTGCTATGAAACCGTTTGCACGCACCTTGCCCGCGGCGTGCGAAAAAAGCGCTCGCGCGCGCAGTCTGAAGCAAGTTCGCCACGAACAAAAGGTCACGTGGTCAGTTTCTGTGTAAACAAAGATGGCGGCGCCCACCGAAGGCCTCGTTGAAGTGGAACTAAGAAATGGCTTTAAATGAATTTGCGGGTGGATGGAGACCTTCTGTCCCAACTTGTAATTGTGCAGAATAGTATACGAAAATTATTTGAGCTAATTGCACCGGGCCGTGGTCGCCAGTCATTCAGGGATATGTTGTGCGTGTTTGTGGGGAAGGAGTGGTCAAAGTGAGTACGTAAGGGTGTCTTACGTCTCCGTTTTGCATCGAGCAGAACATGCATACTAGCGGTATATCATGCTCCAAGCCAGTAATTATTCCTCCTCCTCAAAAACGTCGTCTTCTGCGCTCAAAAGATGACTGATAGCTGCGAGCACTAGAGTTTTCTTCTTCCTTTTCAACCTTGCCAACAACCGTGTTCGTGATTCCGCCGCCATTTTGAAAGCGCCTTGTTCTAATTGGCCGTTTCCCAACGAGGCAGAGCGACCTCCGCAAGCGCCCGCGAGCGCATTTGCGTAAGAAACGCGGCCCTGGTGTATACCATTATGTTTTGTGATCTTGTGTTGATTGGTAATAGTTTTATTCGTAAACATCGGTTGAAGGTATCCACTAAAAACATTATTTGTACATTGACATTATGGGAGGGAGGAACGTAAATCTTATACTGTGACATCAAAACAGATCTCAGCATAACAAAACCAGATTGGAAATAGCCTAGAGACTTCACCTGGGTTAAAATGAGACAAAATATTGCTCACAGATTTGATCTAAGAAGAGAGAAAATGAAGTTTTGCCTCTAATTTTATGAGGCTTCAGTCACTAAAATTGCCATAACATACTAGGTTTGATGCACTTCACCAGCCGCTTTTGACATGTTCTGGTGCATATCATTACTTATTTATGAAAACGCGTTGATTAGTTGTAGTTTCATTGGCAAGACACCGCGTGTGGTTATCCACAAGGAGATTTCTGGTAATCTGAAGCTTTGGGGGGGACAGGAGCTTAAATCTAATACTGTGACACCCAGGCATGTTGCAGCATCGAAACAACAGGTTTGCAATAACTCAGATACCTCACTTGCAATCTCTGAGACAAAGAATTGCCGACAGATATAATGCATTCGATTCACGAACAAGAAAAGGGCAGGTTTTGTTTAATTTTATCAAGATTTGACACAACGAAATTCGTTTCAATGGCTAGTTTTCATACACCATACGTGACAGTTTGACATGTTCGGGCTGATGTTATTACTTAGTGTGAAAACGTGTTGACTGGTATTAGTTATATTGGCAAAACGTCACTTGGGGTTATCCATAAAGAGATTTCTTGTAATTTGACAATTTGGGGTGGGGGGTGGGGGGGTGGGAGCTTAAATCTGATATTGTGACATTAAGACACATTGTAGCATCACAGAGTCAAGTTTGAAATAACCACCGTACTCCACTTACAGTATAGGAGACAAAGAGGTGCTGACAGATATGATGCGTTTGTTTTAAGAAAAGAGAACAGGGTATTGTCTGCTTCTATTCATGACCTTCCCCACTGCTGGAACACTGTGAAGCAGTATCCGACTGTATTTCATTTCTGTTTGTATTATTTCAGACGAGAGACGCTTATAAACACGGCCATGGATGGTTTGATATGTGTTGGCAAACAGAAGACAAATTGTTTTGAGTGATTGAAATTACGTGTTTGTCAATTGCAGTCTGTTGCTTGTCTTCAGTGCGTAGGGGGGTCATATACGTTAAGGGCTGTAACTGTTGGTGCAAGCCAACGGATTGATGGGAACAATGATGTAATGTGTTCAGCACACCCTCAGGTTGATTTTTAAACCGGTCTAATAGAGTCGCTAGGGCCGGCCGGTTCCAGGTCACCAGCTTTACCTTGTCGACAAAATGGCAAAAAATGTCCTGATTCTACTTAGACTTGAAACCACGCAATTAACCATGATGCGCAAGTTTTAATGCACCATATCCGACTTTTTTTCTGGTGCATAATGCTATTTTCTCTGAAGACATATTGATTTGTAGTTCTAGTGGCAAAACATCGCTTGGGGTTACCATTACAGACATGTCTTGTAATTCAACATTTTGGGGGGTGGGGAGCTTAAATCGGTTACTGTGACGCTAAGACACAATGCACCATCAAATAATCAGGTTTGTAATACCCAACATACCAACATACCCCGCCTGGGTTCTCTGAGACAAAGAAATGCCGACAGATATAACATATTTGATTTCAGAAAACAGAAAAGAGCAGTTCTGTTTGATTTTATCACGATTTGAAACAACGATATTGCCTTTAAGGGCTGCTTTAGATGCACTCTACCTAACGTTTTTTCACATGTTCTGGTAGAGATTAACACTTTCTCTGAAAATGTGTTCATTGATAGTAGTTTTACTGGCAAAACATTGCTTGGGATAATCCACAAGAGAGATTTCTTGTAATTTGGCAATTTGGGGGGTAGGAGGTTAAATCTGATATTGTGACACCAAGCACATTGCAGAAGGACACAGTCAAGTTTGAAATAACCAGCATACCCCACTTACGGTATAGGAGACAAAGAAATGCACACAGATATGATGCATTGGACTCAAGGAAAGAGAACAAGGCATTGTCTCCCTCCATTCAAGACTTTCCCCACTGGTGGAATACTTGGCTTACGTCAACCAACACTGTGAAGCAGTATCCGGCTGTATTTTGTTTTTGTTTGTTTTATTGAAGACAAGAGACGTTTATAAACATAGTCATACATGGTCTTATTTATATTGTGAAATATAAAGGAAACTTTTGAGTGATTGAAATCACTGCTTGTCAATGCATATTGGTGCGTGTGGTCAGTGAGCGCGGACAGTACCCTCACTTAAAGGGCTGTAACTCTTGGTGCAACCCAGCCGATTTTTGGGAACAATGATCTAATGTGCTCAGCACACCCCAAGGTTCATTTGTAAACTGGTCTAATAGAGTCGCCGGGGGAGAGCACGGTAACCGACCTCACCTTTTCGACTTCATCCTTTGTTGGTCATCTGACGGATCACGTATCACTCCACCGATTGCGTTTTCCGCTCTACTATTACTCGTATGGGAAAAGAGAAACACCCTGCATCATGTCTGTGCGGAGAATGCGAGCGACGTGCGTTTATACCACAAAACCTGCCTTTGAACGTGGAATTTTTAGCCCGTCCTATTAGGCTAGTCTAATCAGGCTTTTTAATATAGCGGAAGGTACAACAAATTTGATCCTAACTTTTTATTACAGAAATCAGTAGAGCACAGGCCCCTAATGCTGTGGTGGTCTCCGTGAATTTTTTCTCCGTCCGCGTCACCGTTAAAAACGACCGTTTATCTTGCCAATTTCACTATATGAGCCCTATAAACGGGCTTTTGAGAGTGTGCACAAAGTATGCGTGTTTGCGGGTACAGAAATGCGCAGGATTCCAGTCTAAACACTGTTATTGTTAGACAAGACATGCATTGTTGACATACTGAAATTTCATACCATGTTTCCTGGATAACAGTTTGGCCGTGGAGATAAAGGGCCCTGTAAAACGACTGCATTTGATGCTTGTGCACTTTGCAGGTAACTGCAGGTGACATGTATCTCGGAAAACATTTACGAACATT
The DNA here is from genome assembly GCA_018292915.2 of Batillaria attramentaria. Taxonomy (NCBI): domain Eukaryota; kingdom Metazoa; phylum Mollusca; class Gastropoda; family Batillariidae; genus Batillaria; species Batillaria attramentaria. The sequence continues at coordinate 210,541 of JACVVK020000678.1, read as the reverse complement.
GAACAATTTAGTCAGTACCGCCCCCGTAGTGTAGTGGTTAGTACTTCGGATCATGGACCGGGAGACCCGGGTTCGAATCCCAGCCGAGACATGCGGGATTTTTCCTACCTAGGTCGGCTCCTACCCAGGGTGTGCTATGGGCCCAATGGGAAGGCTGTTGCCACACAGCCGAGATTCAGCCACTTCACGGGTGCGACTTTGGGGGTGCTTCCCTTGGTATGACACGTCTTATGATGTGGATGATTACACGGCCGGCACCGCAGGTGCCGTAGTTCCCGGGCCTGGTGAACGCCGGGATATTTATGACAGGAAGCGTGGAATGCGGCCCTGTCCCGCAGTCCCAAACCACATCGACCTCCATAGCATCATCTTATCATCATCCTCATCTCCATCATCATGCATAATAAAAATAGCCCCAGCCTTCGAGCCCTCCGTGGATTCCACCCATGACCTGGGAGGAACACCACTGGAGCTGGCAAAAAAGAGTTGGGGCAGCAAAAAAAAAAAAAAAAAAAAACCAACAACAACAACAACAAAAAACAATTTAGTCAGGAAACGCTTCTTTGGTGTTGTGAATGTCCCTTGTCACCGCATGTGCAGGTAAGTATGCAATATGATATGAAAGTGAGCACTTTTTCGGTAGCGATATTTTGGGGGTGTACTTATTAAAGTACATGTAGTTGCTGCGTTGAGTAGTGAACGGTTTTCATCAAAGAGCAGTGCACACCCAAGAATAGTATACCAGTTGTGTCATGTCAAAAGTTTATTGAAATCGCTATTGTACTTTTGTCACAAACAGTCATCGAAAGTGCAACCTGTTTAATAATGACGGAATATGCGTAATGATGGGAGTAGGGACACTTGATTGGTTGCTGTGATAAGGTGTATCCGCAAAAACAAGTATAATATGATGCAAATATTCGGGCACATGCTCGGTGTTTCAGAATTATCTTCCGGAACTTGTATGAGAGATTCATTGCTTACAGATGGCCGTTAATTGCAGCTATCAGTTCCCAATATGGGCTGAAAGCGGTGCTTACCAAAGAGCCTGCCATAATTGCTACAGTTGATTCAATTTCTTTTTATACATTTGTCTTGGTGGAAAAGACAATGACTAGTCGTATGAAGAAAGATCCGTGAATCTAAACAAGTACGTCTTCTTTACAGTGGTCATTATTTTTACCCATTTTTTTTCCATTTCCTTCATTACATGCTGCATGGGGGGTAGGTTTATATTTTGCTGCTAGCAGCCACCAGTTTTAACTTGTCATTGTTTTACATACTGGAAAAAGTAGAGTGATCCCAAACGAAGGAAAACGTGCATCCCACATGAAATGTCATGAACTCTTTACTGCTTGAGATAGGTGACATAAAATACCTGTTTCTAATTAAACAGATCATTAACAGCTACGGGGGTAACTTACCAAGTAGCCAGATATGACGGCCACAGTGTAAAAAGCGGTTTTTTTGTTTTTGTTTTTGTTTTTTTGGTTATTTATTAACTTTTAGAGGAGAGTCTTGGCACTTACGTGTTACTAGCCCATCCACTATGTCCCTTTGGCTGTGAGTGGTAATGAGGGGGATCCGTATTGTGATTGGGTTAAAAAGTTGACAGTACACAAGAACGATTACAAATGTCGCCGCTGCAGCAGCGGCTTTGTTCAGTAATTTTCCTAGCCTATATGATGTTGTTTCCATTACAGATACAGATAAATTAATTGTCCTTAAAACAGGAAATTTGTCTTCGGCTTCACCGACAAGTAAAGGAGATCATGAAATCACACAAGGAGTTTGGCTTATGAAATCTCTCTCTCTCTCTCCCACTTCCCCTCTCTCCCTCTCTCTCCCCTTCATGCCTCCAGCTGCGGCAGCACCAGAGTTGATAACTTACACAAAAACTCCAGTAATAATTAGCAGTAGTAAAATCGGACTATATGACTAAAACATTGTAAAAGACAGCTCGTCAAAGGAATGACGTACAAACTAAGCATCACGAATGCAACACACTTATTGTTTATGGAAAGAAGACATCGACTTTACCCAGAAACCCCATCCAGAGGTATTTCATACGCATTGAAATACTACATACAAGGAAAAGATGTTTAGTAAGGTTGAACAGTCTTGACCGTAGCGGGACGCGTTTCGCCGGAATTTCACCGGCTCATCAGCCACCTTAGGTCAAGACAGAGCGGGAAGAATAGGTAAAATATATTTAGGAAATACCGTGACTGACGGGATGCTAACATGGAGGATGAGTGAAAGTGAGAATAAGCAAATAGTGTAGGGAAATATCTCACCTAGTGTTGTTGCTGCAAAATGGCTGTGTTTGGCGGGCGTGTATACGTCAGATTTTCAGTGATGTGAGTTTTAAAGAAAATGACATCACAAATTAAAGATCACTGTTCGATTTTGTGCATGCATTTGTTTGGGGCGCGTGCTGACAGTGGAATTGTCAAAATGTAATTGTATTTTCTTTCCATGTATATTTCGGGAGAAAGGGTCTGCTTGTGATGGCTGTATTGGTGTGTTTGGGTTGAGTTAGGTATGTTTAGTGCGTGTTTGATGTGCGTGTAGACAGTAATTGTTGTTTTTATTCAAGTATATTTCGGTGCTGTTTGGTGTGCGTGTAGGTGACATTTTCTTGAGTTTGGGTTGAGTTAGGTGTGTTTAGTACGCGTTTGATGTGCTTGCAGACAGTAATTGTGGTTTAGATTCAAGTATGTCTTATGCTGTTTTTCTGTAACGTTTTTCTGTAGTGTGGTGAAGGTAAGAGTGGTCTGTGTGATATGTCTGGTGTGGCGTGTGTGGATGTTGTGTATGGGTGTTGTGGTTTTAGTGCAGGGTATTTGAGGTGTGATGAGGTTGATGTGGGTGCAGATGTGGATGTGGATGTGAATGGTATGTGCATTTGTGTGGATGAGGGTGGTTTAGATGCGGATGTGGAAGATAGTGGTGTAGGTGTAGGTTTGCTTGATGAGGGAGGTTCAGGTGTATGTTTGGATGAGGGTGGTGGTTTGGTTGAGAGTGGTGCAGATGTGGATGAGTGTGAGGGTAGTGTAAGTGTATATGTGGATGGGGATGGTGCCGATGTAGATGTGGGTTATGTGTGCACAGATTTAGGTGTGGATGCAGGTGTACGTGTGGATGAGGGTGGTGGTTTGGTTGAGAGTGGTGCAGATGTGGATGAGTGTGAGGGTAGTGTAAGTGTATATGTGGATTTGGGTGGTGCAAATGTAGATGTGGGTTATGTATGCACAGATTTAGGTGTGGATGCAGGTGTATGTGTGGATGAGGGTGGTGGTTTGGTTGAGAGTGGTGCAGATGTGGATGAGTGTGAGGGTAGTGTAAGTGTATATGTGGATGGGGGTGGTGCAGATGTAGATGCGGGTTATGTATGCACAGGTTCAGGTGTGGATGCAGGTGTATGTGTGGGTGTGGGTATGCGTAAGCGTGGTAGTAGAGGTGTGTTGTTAGTGCATGCGTCAAGTATTGTCATGTTTGGTGTCTGTTCCTGTGTGATCATGTGCTTTAATCTGTCCATTATGTTGTCTGTACGTGTTGTTGTGTTCAGGAGGGAGTAGCCTTGATTGCTGTGGTATGATTGAAGGTCCATTATGCGGTGTATGGGTGCACTTTTGATTCTGAGGTTGATGTCTGTAACAGACACGCGCGTGTGTAGAAATAGGTAGAAGAACATTTTGGATACCTCGGGCTGATGTTAGACGGCATGGATGCCAAATCAGTTTGTTTATGGAAAGAAGACATCGACTTTACCCAGAAACCCCATCCAGAGGTATTTCATACGCATTGAAATACTACATACAAGGAAAAGATGTTTAGTAAGGTTGAACAGTCTTGACCGTAGCGGGACGCGTTTCGCCGGAATTTCACCGGCTCATACCTTAGGTCAAGACAGAGCGGGAAGAATAGGTAAAATATATTTAGGAAATACCGTGACTGACGGGATGCTAACATGGAGGATGAGTGAAAGTGAGAATAAGCAAATAGTGTAGGGAAATATCTCACCTAGTGTTGTTGCTGCAAAATGGCTGTGTTTGGCGGGCGTGTATACGTCAGATTTTCAGTGATGTGAGTTTTAAAGAAAATGACATCACAACCTACACCTACACCACTATCTTCCACATCTCACTTTCACTCATCCTCCATGTTAGCATCCCGTCAGTCACTTACTTAGGCCCTTGGCTCCACGTGGAGCATAGGCCATCGACAACCCTTCGCCATCGCACTCTGTTCTGGGCTAGTCTTGCCACTCCAGTCCAGTTGGTCCCCTGCTTACATAGCTCTGCCTCAGTGTCCCGCCTCCAGCTGGTGCGAGGCCGGCCTCTCTTCCTTTTCCCCTGCGGGTTCCATGTCAGGGCTTGGCGTGTGGTGCTGGATGCTGGCTTCCTGAGAGTGTGTCCAATCCAGCCCCACTTCCTCCGCAGGATCTGCTTGGCCACTGGTTCCTGCCCCGCTCGCTCCCACAGCTCTTCATTCCGGATCTTCTCTGGCCATCGGATGTTGAAGATGCGCCTCAGACAGGTGTTGAGAAATGTCTGGATCTTCTGCTGCATCGTCTTCGTTGTCCTCCATGTTTCGCATCCGTAGAGCAGAACTGACTTCACGTTGGAGTTGAAGATGCGAAGTTTGGTTCTTATGCTGACAACTTTGGATTTCCAGACGTTCTTCAGCATGACCATTGCTGCCCTTGCCTTGCCGATTCTGGCTGTGACGTCTCGGTCTGTGCCTCCCTGTCCATCAACCACACTCCCCAGGTAGACAAAAGACTCCACCTCCCTGATGGGCTCTCCACCGACTGTGACTGGTGTGTTGGCAGTGGTGTTGATCTTCATCAGCTTGGTTTTCTTCCTGTTGATCTTGAGCCCTGTTCCGGCTGATGTGGCTTCCAGGCACGTAGTCTTGTCCTGCATCTGGCTGTGGCTGTGAGACAGGAGCGCCAGGTCGTCCGCGAAGTCGAGGTCATCCAGCTGCGTCCAGAGTGTCCACTGTATCCCGTTTTTCCTGCCTGCTGTAGTGGTCTTCATGATCCAGTCGATGACCAGGAGGAAGAGAAACGGGGACAACAGGCATCCCTGGCGGACTCCGGTCTTCACCTCGAAGCTTTCTGACAACTGGCCGGCATGGGCAATCCTGCAGCTCATGTCTTGGTAGGTGCACTGGATCAGGGAGATGATCTTCCCGGGAACTCCATAGTGCCTTAGCAGCTTCCACAGTGCCTCTCTGTCTACACTGTCGAAGGCCTTCTCATAGTCTATGAAGTTGATGTAGAGGGGGGAGTTCCACTCCAGTGACTGCTCAACAATGATGCGTAGGCTGGCAATCTGGTCAGCGCAGGACCTGTTCCTGCGAAAGCCTGCCTGCTGGTCTCGGAGCATGGGGTCGACTGCCTCTCTCATCCTCTCCAGTAGAAATCCCGTCAGTCACGGTATTTCCTAAATATATTTTACCTATTCTTCCCGCTCTGTCTTGACCTAAGGTGGCTGATGAGCCGGTGAAATTCCGGCGAAACGCGTCCCGCTACGGTCAAGACTGTCCAACCTTACTAAACATCTTTTCCTTGTATGTAGTATTTCAATGCGTACGAAATACCTCTGGATGGGGTTTCTGGGTAAAGTCGATGTCTTCTTTCCATAAACAAACTGATTTGGCATCCATGCCGTCTAACATCAGCCCGAGGTATCCAAAATGTTCTTCTACCTATTTCTACACACGCGCGTGTCTGTTACAGACATCAACCTCAGAATCAAAAGTGCACCCATACACCGCATAATGGACCTTCAATCATACCACAGCAATCAAGGCTACTCCCTCCTGAACACAACAACACGTACAGACAACATAATGGACAGATTAAAGCACATGATCACACAGGAACAGACACCAAACATGACATTACTTGACGCATGCACCAACAACACACCTCTACTACCAAGCTTACGCATACCCACACCCACACATACACCTGCATCCACACCTGAACCTGTGCATACATAACCCGCATCTACATCTGCACCACCCCCATCCACATATACACTTACACTACCCTCACACTCATCCACATCTGCACCACTCTCAACCAAACCACCACCCTCATCCACACATACACCTGCACCCACACCTAAATCTGTGCATACATAACCCACATCTACATCTGCACCACCCCCATCCACATATACACTTACACTACCCTCACACTCATCCACATCTGCACCACTCTCAACCAAACCACCACCCTCATCCACACATACACCTGCATCCACACCTAAATCTGTGCACACATAACCCACATCTACATCGGCACCATCCCCATCCACATATACACTTACACTACCCTCACACTCATCCACATCTGCACCACTCTCAACCAAACCACCACCCTCATCCAAACATACACCTGAACCTCCCTCCTCAAGCAAACCTACACCTACACCACTATCTTCCACATCCGCATCTAAACCACCCTCATCCACACAAATGCACATACCATTCACATCCACATCCACATCTGCACCCACATCAACCTCATCACACCTCAAATACCCTGCACTAAAACCACGACACCCATACACAACATCCACACACGCCACACCAGACACATCACACAGACCACTCTTACCTTCACCACACTACAGAAAAACAGCATAAGACATACTTGAATCTAAACCACAATTACTGTCTGCAAGCACATCAAACGCGTACTAAACACACCTAACTCAACCCAAACTCAAGAAAATGTCACCTACACGCACACCAAACAGCACAGAAATATACTTGAATAAAAACAACAATTACTGTCTACACGCACATCAAACACGCACTAAACATACCTATCTCAACCCAAACACACCAATACAGCCATCACAAGCAGACCCTTTCTCCCGAAATATACATGGAAAGAAAATACAATTTGACAATTCCACTGTCAGCACGCGCCCCAAACAAACGCATGCACAAAATCGAACAGTGATCTTTAATTTGTGATGTCATTTTCTTTAAAACTCACATCACTGAAAATCTGACGTATACACGCCCGCCAAACACAGCCATTTTGCAGCAACAACACTAGGTGAGATATTTCCCTACACTATTTGCTTATTCTCACTTTCACTCATCCTCCATGTTAGCATCCCGTCAGTCACGGTATTTCCTAAATATATTTTACCTATTCTTCCCGCTCTGTCTTGACCTAAGGTGGCTGATGAGCCGGTGAAATTCCGGCGAAACGCGTCCCGCTAAGGTCAAGACTGTCCAACCTTACTAAACATCTTTTCCTTGTATGTAGTATTTCAATGCGTACGATATACCTCTGGATGGGGTTTCTGGGTAAAGTCGATGTCTTCTTTCCATAAACAACACCAAGGTTGACAACTCTAGCAAGTTTGTTCCTGTTTTTGACTCTGAGGTTGCCAAACCATACTGTGATGTTAAAAGAAAGCAAACTTTGAATGAGACTCTTGTAAACGTTTTCCAGCACACCCTCACTAACGCCAAAACTGCGCAGCTTCCTAAGAAGGAAGAGGCGCTGCATCGCTTTCTTGAAAATAAAGTCAGTGTTTTGCTGGAAAGTGAGCTTGTTGTCTATGTGTGTGCCGAGGTATTTAAAACAATCGACGACGTCTACAGGTTCACCATTGACCACAACTGGCTGGAAAGTACCTGCTGAACCTTTCGAGAGGTCAAAAACCAGTTCTTTTGTGTTACCAACATTGATTTGAAGTGAGCTTGAGGTGCACCAATCTTGTAGAGCACAAACATGATCAAAATGCATCTGCTCATACACTGTTTGTTCTTTCAGCAGAAGACCAACTAATGCCATATCGTCTGCATACTTGTACAGACTTACAACTGTATTCTGAACTTTCAGTTCATCAGTATAAATAGAAAACAGTAGCGGGGATAAAACACAACCCTGAGGTGCATCACTATTTAAATTGATTTCCTGAGACCAAGTACCATCCATAAAGACCCTCTGAGGACGGTCACTTAGAAAATCTTGCACCCAGAAAATATAAAACCACCATTCACAGACAAGTCAGTCAACCTTTGCACAACAAAATATGAGTTTGCAAGGTATTAAAGGCAGAGCTAAAATCTATAAATAAAACCCTTGCAGAAGCATTGGGTTGTTGCAAGTGCTGTGCTATGGTACTGACTAGAGTAATGGTTGCATCTTCTGTTCCTCTACGAGCCTTGTATGCGAATTGCAAGGGATCTAACTGATCTAACACTGAAGTCATCATACGCTTGCTGACAACCCTTTCCATACACTTAGCCAGCAGAGAGGTGAGTGCCACAGGCCTGAAGTCGTTGAGTAAATGAGCACCAGTTTTTTTCGGCAACGGAACAATAGTTGAAACTTTCCAAGACTTTGGGACAGTACACACGTCAAGTAACAGCTGAAACAGTTATTGTGGAAACAACATAAAAAGCGACATGAAAGGGACAGAAACCACTTAACTTTCACAAACGACATAACGGGTCAACGTTTCGGCTTTCGCCTTCCTCAGGACACGAACACATGCGAAAGCCGAAACGTCAACCCTTTGTGAAATTAAGTGGTTTCTGTCCCTTTTATTTTCATATGTGTAACAGTTATGCCTGTCGTGTGTGCTAGTTATGTCCGTTTAGTGTTTTCTGTTATAATTATGTGATATGTCTGGTGTGTGTAACGTGTTTGTTATGTTTCAGATCTGTTACGCTTTACAGTGCCGTTCTGTGTAATGTCGCTTTTATGTGTTATAATAATAATAATAATAATGGGTATTTAAGGGACGCCCTCCCTCCCGCAGGAGCTCAGGGCGCCTTACAGTAAGCACGCACTCACTCACACAGAAACGGAAACACACGCAACATTCCTTCACACATACAGTTAACTACAAACACATAATGTGCAGCATCATATTATGTTATGTATTATCGCTCTGTCTTTAGCCTGGAATTCCCGCCCCCATTCTCTCCGCAATCACCCTCCTTAGCAACTTTCGTGAAAAATCTGAAAATCCATCTTTTTTTTCATCCATGAACACCACTTAACTGTTTGCATCATGTTCTCAGTCCGTGCGTGTCATTGCGTCTAGGCCCTGACCCTATGCGCGCTTAGAACTATTATTTTCTGTTAACAGGTTACAGCGCTGTAAGTAATAATCATTGTTATTAATGTGGTGAATATAACGTGCATTAGCCATGTCTGTTATGTGCAATAACACATGTCTTTATGTGTGCATTGTCTGAATGAGCCATTTAACGTGTATTCTTACACTGTCTGCCAGCTGGCACTATCTGCTTATACCCAGGCAGCCGAGATCCGCTACCCTGCACCCGCTCCCTCGTGACTCTAGTGGGTTTTTCCCTGTCCTTTGTGGCCTTTAAACACGAAAATCAATTCTTAACAGGTTTATCCTGACACACACTGTCCTACATGAAGCTGTGTTTAAGAGTACCCTCTTGTTACACCTCGGTGTCAACAATGTTTTCTTAATGATAAACCAAACACGTCCTTTAAGCTCACAGACCGACCTAGGCTTAGAACGGTGACGAGAACATGAGACGGGGAAAGCGGGAGTTTCATTGATGCTGTGGGCTTTATTTTTGCCACTGACTCTCACTCAATAGCATAACAGAGTGAGAGAACACCACATAGGTCTCAATGGAGCACATGCACAAACGCTCGCGCGAGTCTCTGTGTGTGCGTGCGTGCGCGCGTTCGTGTGTGTGCCGGTATTAATTCGATCTTTACACGCAGCAGCAACGCTTCAATTTTGTAGACTCCAGAGTGCAGTCCCTTTTCGGCGGGTCGTGAAAATATGACTGCTTACAGCCAGCGCCATTTTCAAAAATGGCGATTTTTTTTTTAGAAAAGCGAAGACTTGTGTGCCATATGAATCGAATTGAAACACAGTCTTGAATATCCGACCACTTTTCGTTTGGGCAAAATCTTTGCCAGCGGACAATTATTGTTGTACTTTGATGGCACTGTTTACGTGGTACACTGATCCAACAGGATGTGAGTAAACGGCAAGGGGGTTGCACTCTGATAGGCCAAGGTGTTGCACTGTACAGGCAAGTATTATTGCACGGTGCAGACGATCACGTATCTGCCTTGTGGTGGAATAAGAGACGATTACAAAAGCATACACACCCGTGCTCTAGGACTGAATGTAATAATAGATCTCTCCATTCAGACAGAGACATGTTATGTATGTCTCTGATTCAGAAACACGCCTACTTTCACTCTGAAGACAGCCTACCACCACTTGCGCCATTGAGGATCCCTCTGGGTTCAAAGCTGGTCAAGGATGACATAGTGCGCGACCTTGTGTTTGAGAGCACCGAGACAATTTAGTCCCATCACGGTAGCGCAGTGAGCGCCATTTCCCCACCGTGCACAGATAGTCCATGGAATCTGTGAGAAAAACATACCTAACCTCACAAAAATTGGAAGAGTTTCGTTTTCGGCAGGGTCTGTAGTGCATTATGACATATTTTCTTTTTCTATAGTGCTGTAGAGAAAAAAGTTATGAGTGATAATATGACGTCACTAGTAACGAATGCTTTTTCTCGTCTTCATGCGTCCGTGGTAATCAATAATTTTGGCATTTTCTCGGAAAGTACAGCTATTAATAGAAATAACTAACATGGCACTTGCATACAAGAGGTATTTAAATATCACTTTGAATGGCCTCCCTTATAGGTCAAGGTCAAAGGGTCATGATAATCTTCCCGCCAATTTCTCGGTAAATACGAAAACTACGTTGCCCAAACAAACGTGGCACATGTATTGTTGCCGTTAAGTGGAGAGAGAGAGAGAGAGAGAGATTGGATATACCATTTCCTTGCCAAAATGTCTCAAGTTTTCTGATCGTCGTTACACAGGTTTAAATCTTGAACAAAAATATCTGAAATCTAACTGTATCCTGTCACATCTAGAATACTGTTGAAGGAGTGGGTGGGTGGGTGTTTGGGGTTATTCACATGTCACTCATTATGTAGTCACGTCTTTCCTCAAGAAAACTATACCGGCCGGACTTCGTCAGTACTCATACGTTATTCAGGCACTCTGACAACCGAGAAAAGCCGTTAAAACAATGTGAATGACGTGAATGGCAAAAGATAACTGCATCATCCTTCATGTCTGCTTCTGCAACAGCCTGCTGGACATCAGTTGGCGTATCTTGCAAGGCTGTAGGTTCCAGATGCCAGTTCAAGGAGTCAGGTAACTCCTCAGTGTCGAATGTTGTATCATATGGACAACAGCGTTTGAGGCATATACCACCTCAAGGACGTTCTGAATCCGGTGTTTGCCATCACATTTCCAATATGCCCTAAAAACCTCATCTCTGTATGGAAGGCCCCCAACCTCAGCACAACGGAACGCAGGTCACTTCTCTCTGGTTCGATGGACACAATGATGGATTCTTTTCACCAAAGAGGCTGGTCGAAAGTGATAATGGGCGTGAAAACCATGTCGGATCGCCTCCTTTGTGATGAACGGTAAGATGGAAAAACGCATGACATGTCACTCGGATTCATGTCGATCATGGGAAGAAACTGCACTTGAGACAGCCCTGGGCGTACGTTGGTGTGAACAGTCTGCATCATGCCAGACCATGCGGGTCGTGGCGATCGCAGTGGCCAAGCAACCTTCCACAGGACGTCTACCTCCCAGGTTGGATCCTCCACCACGAGAGTCTTCCGAGGGCTGGTACTTAAGAGACAGGATTGCAACGCAACCTGATCCTTAATAGGATATGTCGATCTTTGCTCTTGCAACAATGTCGTCTTTGGAAACAGTGGTCCTTAGAATGGGTCTTATTTCCCCTGGCACTGGGGTTACCGTCGCCATCATACCCATGCAGTGGGACGTATTCTAGCCATTAAGCGTTCTGCTGTTGTGGTCCACGTTGTCTGCTATATATTGTAGGCAACTTCCTTCACTGAGCCCAGGGACATCTCTGGTCTGTGTTGCTGCAGCATAAATTATGCTTCAAACTTCAGCAGTTCCTTGTAGGAAGAACAGAACCCCATGGAATTCAATGTGTTTAACAAGAACGCTGAGGCAAAGCTGTGGTGAAGCTGAACTCCGAATCCAATCTGAAGTGGCGCAGTCAGAACTCTTGGCCTTGCAGCTTGGACGATTGCTTGTCCTATCGCGGCAATCTTGGTGTTGGCCTCTTTTTCACTGAAAATTGTCCTCATGAACACCTACAAAGACTCAGGCACAAACTTCAAGTTTGAATCCTCAGATGACATTTCTTCTTCCCTGGGGTAAAACATCTTTGAGTTTGTACTTGTTCTAGTGTCACTCTTTATGAGCGCCGCAGCTGCCTGCACGAGCCGCAGCTTTTCGGTCTCTACGTTGTCTTCCTCCGGAGTCTCAAAAAGGACATTAAAATAGACGAAGCTGTGGCCTTGACAGTGACAACATTAGGTTTGCCATTAATTTCAGATGATATTTCTTCTTCGCTGGGGTAAAACATCTTTGAGTTTGTACTTGTTCTTGGAACGCTGTAGCTGTGGCTGGATCCAAAGGACGACCTGGACGTTGCCTTTTAACACCGGGCGCTGACTGAAGCGGTCTTTCGTACTGAAATCGCCGTGGGATGTTTTCCCCATTTCGGAAGTTTATGTCACAGACTTTGTGATAAACAGCATCAGCTGCATGTAAGTCTGATATTGCGTATTTCAGCCTGCTGTTTACACTATTTGCCGACTTATCTTGTCAAAGAACGCAAGCACTTGTTATGCTGTTTTGGAAATCAATGGTGCGCACACGGTAGCTTTTGTAGCGTGCATCATCAGTATGTAAGTTTACGTTTTCCGAGCAGAATGCCAGAAAGTCAAATTGCTCTCCGTCAGAACGGAGACTGCGAACACAAGCAGTTTCACGTTTCCTCTTCAGTTCTGGCAAACGCTGGGTAGCGGCAGGATTGGTGAATTTGTTACGACATGTGGTATGAACTTTTTGCCCTTTTTCAGTGTGAATGTTCAACCCACGCCGTTCACCGGCTTTGTTCACGTCTT